>CAXAMN010000003.1:1313819-1343303 GCA_963970005.1 Durusdinium trenchii | reverse complement strand
TTTTCAACTGTGAGCAAGCTGTGAGTCAAGGTCGAATGTAATCAGCAGCTAGCTCTCGGGACTTTCCAAACTGATTTAGCTCTTGCGAGCATGGATCTAAGTGTGTTCCGCAACCGGGTCCCACTTAGGTCTAGTGTGTGATCCCCACGGGGCGCGTTGAGCATAGACCCTTAACAGGGAAGGTCAGTGATCGCTTGTCTTGCGTGACTCCTCCCTGATTAGTGAGATTGCTGAGAGCTGACTGCCGCCAACGGCTGCGGATATTTTCTTGAGCTTTCTTATTTTGTTGATTGTTTGTGTTTCGTTGCGCCGTACTTATTGAAGTGCAAATTTCGTGGCAGGCACAGTACTTTGTGGACCTTGAAGTGCAGATTTAGTGGTAGGTGCAGTACGAGCACTAGTAGATCACGCAGCCGACGATCTTACAGCCGCTCTAGCACACATCGAAGCAATTACACAAGATTCACCGAAGCTTGCCCAAGGCAAAAGCAAAGGCGAGAAGCCTGTCCTGGCTTTTTCGGGAAACGAGCGCAAATTCAGAAACGAACAGAAACCATCAGTCACGAGCAAAAAAACTCGATACAAAAAATGTATCAGTGGATGGTACTGGGGGTTGGATAAATATCCAGCCCAAGCAGCTTCTTGGGCATTGAATCCTTGAGCCGGGCAAATCTCAGATCTTTCTTGGATCCATGGTCGGCCATCCTCATCATAGTGAACGTTAACCTCATAACCATACTTCAGCCTGTAGAGCTCTTCGACTTCTGCAAGCTTTTGCTCAAGCCAGTCACGAGGAATCTCATCTGCATCAGACTCCAGATCATCAATGTCACCAATGTCGAATCTCTGCTTGGACGACCTCGGCCAGCCATGATGCTGGGTGGTGGACCGACTTCCTTTGGTGCCACTGACGACAGCTGACCTGGCCTACCAACTGTCTTTTTTATTTCAAAAAGATAATCTAAGTGAAACAATGCTCGAAGTTTTTAGAGCAAACATCAACCATTTTGCAGAGACCTGTCTTGGCATTTGGTAGGATTCTTGGACCATCTGCAGCTAGGAACTGTGTGGTGGATCCATCCGTGAATCTTCGTAGATGTTGGCCCAAAAAAACCGCCTCCCACAAACAGGTCATGTCAGACACCTGGAAAAAAACGAACAGCCAAACCCATGTGGCCAAAACCTCGCCAGGTGGACGTTGGTGCAATAAGTGCAGGCGCTGTGTTGCCAACAAAGCCCGCTTCAATGTCATACTGCCTGTGGCCTGTTGCTTCACACGCCCAAAGTGGTGCTCAGCAGCGTCCTCCTGACACAGGCCTGGTTCAAATGGGCCATCTTCTTGGCGGGCACTTCGCTCAACAAGGTTGGCAGCACAGGACCTCAGCAGGGGGGAGCTTATACTGACTCTTATACTGCTCCAACACACTTCCCAATGAAGGCATGACTCCACAATTCCCAATACTAGTCCCTTATAGTAAAATGACTAAAAAACTGCAAAAGGAACTCTTGCCCTTCTTGTTGAGAATCTGTCTGGCTGCTCAAGAATGTCTTGGAGCGCCTCCGATCTTGAAACTCCTCCATGGCATCAAAGCAGAGAAGGTACCACCCAGTCAGTGAGTTCTCAAAGATTGCCTCTCGACTGTAGATCGGACTGCTCAACCAGGGGCTCAAGAGCAAAGCCACTTTGAACTGCCAGCATGCAATTCCCCAACCATCCCACTCACCTCATCAGGGCTTGCACTCAAGAACTACAACTGGAACTACACTATGAACTAGAGTCTGATGTGGCCATGGCTCACTTGTAGAAAAAAACCACTAAGAAGTGACTTCACTGGTTAGTTATAGTGTTAGTTATATCATATGGTTGGAGTCTGAGCTTCTTCTGAGTTTTCTGGTCTTGCAAACTGTCTTGTAATACTTCTTGCAGCTTGGGCCCTCATCCTCCGGCAGGAAGGTGATTGCAACTGAGACTGCAACTGAGTTGTGAAAACAAACCACTAAGAAGAGACTACTACTGAGACTACTGAAGACACTTACTAAAACACTTAAGAAAACCTACAAAACTAGCTACAAGTTCACCACAAAGTTCATCAAAACTTTCTCCTCAGGGTTTCACTAGGGGTTTCTTGAATCTGGGATGGGCAAATGGATGGGCAAGCTCACCAAAGAGACTTCCAAAGAGCTCACAATGCTGGTCATTGAGTTTCAGACAGACTTTTCGATGTGGAAGCTGACGCAATAGTGTGGCAAGCTGACCTTAAAGCATGGTTGGGTGCATCAATGGCTTCATCATTCGTGTGTGTCAAAGTGTGTGTCAACTAGGGCAACTACATTTTTGGAAGAAGCTACACTGTTACCTCTCTACTTACCTCTCTATGCTCTAGGCTAGGCTTGACAGATGACAACAAGTACTCCAAGACTCCTTCATCTCTAGCTCCCTCTTGAAAATAGAGTCAAAAATAATCTCAAAAATATACACATGTTGTGAAGAACCTGAGCTTCCAACACAGTTGCCAGCAAGTGAGGCAGGCTAAGAAGTTGGCTAAGAAATGGCTACTGGAAGTTGAAGGACAGGCATTTGGACTGGCACTGGTGTAACTACTTGGTCAACTACTTATGTGGTCATGGCTCATGTGTGGAAAACCATGGCTCATCTGTGGAAAATGTACTCACTGGTGTAAGAAACTTTTACTGAGACTTGTAAGAAACTGCAACTGAAACTGCAAAAGAAATAGCCAAACAAAATGTGGTGACAAGAAACAAATGTGTCTTTGTTATGTGCTGTGTGCCACTTGTGAATATATATATATATATTGAGTCACAGTGAGAGCCTGTCTTAACTCAAACAATGCTTAAATCCACACAACCCCCGGGGGGGGGGTTGTTATACATGATTAAGGGGTGGGCCTCAAATAGCCCAGCTCTTAGCAGGTGGTACCTGGCCCCCCCCCCAGGCGTAGGGGTGGGCTATGCTAGCAAAGCTCAAGAGATGTGTTGCAAACAAAGCTCCGCCGAGGACCTGGTGTCTTCACAAGGTTCATCTCCTTCAGCACTATAGTCGTTTCATACTCCGTTTTGTACGTTGGACCACCGCCCAGGCCGCCAAGGTGTTTTGACCTTTTGGAGATTGTCAACGATTGAACCACCATTTCAGCGTCGTAAATGGAAGACTCATTACGGTGGGTCTTCTGTTAGACGGGTGATCTGAAGACGTCAATGTCTGACGTAGCTGGAAGACATCGTGACATCGACGATGCAGGAGGAAAGTGTAGTTGATGCACGTTAAAAGAATGGACCTCCCAAACAAACAATGGCTTAATTATAGGGGAGGGCTTAAGGGCCCCCCCTGTGAAAGACCCTAGGAATAATTTAAAATTATTCTGACCCCCCTTGAGTTAGTTTTCAAAAATTATTCTGGTAACTGGTTGAGTTCCAGGAATATTTTTTAGCTTTCTCTATATCTTCATATAAAAAACATATCAACACAGCGACTCACACAGCAAGAGCAATCTGACATAATCTGACTCATTCTGATGAACCGTTTTTATCATCAAATCGCCATATTGTGAAAGACTTCGACATGGCTGCAAAATGCTGCCAATCTAAAATCTAAATCTGAACATTGGTTTTCCTATGTTTTCCTTGGTTTTGTACATGGCCAGCGATTGCTAGCTTCTTGTATTCCTTATATATCCTTATATATATTTGTTGTTTCTTGATGTTTCTTGTTTGAGCCTCTCACTCGCGTCCAGCTGCTGACTTCAGATCATCAAACGTCGCAACTTGAGTATTCTTGAAAATTATTCCAGGGGGCCCTATGACTAGCCCTTTGATAAAATATTAATCCACCAAAATTATTCCAAAAAAATTATTCCGCTATCCCACAGGTCCCCTGGAATAATTAAATAAGCCATCCCCTATGCTTAATTTATTATTGGGCTCCAACCAACTTGAATTGACTGAAGTGCCAATTCGACTGGGAAGTGCGCAAGAACAATGGTTCCCCCGAAAACGATCCAAATTCTACCCCAAACCAATTATATACCTGTGTCCAATCCATTTTCTTGATCAAAGTCGTCATTTCGAACCACGGCCCGTTATGCGTATCACGAAGGACAACGAGAGGTCGTTGTCTGGACAGTGTTTGCCGGCTTGAACAAGCTGGCATCTTGCTGGAATGTCTATCAACCGTGGCTGCTCCCGGTTCCGAAGACTTCTCTCTAGCATGAAACCTGCAATTGTGTATGTATAGACTTACTCAGCTGAAGTCAGTTGCCTGTCCACCATCTGATATTCATTCTGATGCTCTGCTCTGCTCCTTGTCATTTGGCCAAAGTGCAGCCTGAACAAACAAACACGCAACGCATGATTGAACACATGTTAACATATATAATACTCTGCTTATCCTGAAGATTAAACAGAGTGATTCCAGGATGCGATCTGCAAAGCACTGCAGCGAGCTGCCGCACCGGAGCCTGGTTCGCTTTGATGGATGCGTACAACATGTGAGCCTCAATTCTCCTGCTCGGAAGCTGCCGAGCAATGGTGACTGTCCAACAAAATGGTTGCCATCTGGAGGATGGATGAGGATGGTAGGTAGTCTGAGAATCTATTTGATGTAAAGTTCTGTGAAGCAAGCCCTCAACCAGCTCAACAACCGCAGTGTTCGAAACATTCAACAGACTTGCTCCCCGTTCATGGTACATGTGCTGAGTGTTGACAGTGGTTTCTGAGAAATCATTGGTGAACATTTACGGTAGTGTCACCATCTGTTTTCTTAGCCCTTCAAAAAAATCTCAATAAGGCTCACTGCTGCAACAGTTCAAGGGGCAATGCATTGCATTTCAGTGCTCCTGTCTTCCTTTTTGCGTGCCCTGCTCCAACAGCTTCTGATGGATCGCAGGCCTACCTAGCAAAGAAACCGCTGGCTATGGGCGAGGCAATATGGCAATAACAAAATCAACAAATCAACAATATACTATTGTAAGGTTTGCTCATATCTTAACTATTCTTAACTTATATATTAGATACAGCCCTCTGATACATAACGGGTCCAAAAGTATCAGGCCGAATCCATCTATTGGGCTTATGCAACCCTTGGGGGTTAGGCGCTGCGTTCGCCGAACCAAACAGCGTTCTACGACAACGTTCAACACGAACGAGGCCAGTGGGGTGAACAGCGTCTCCAGCGGCTGAGGCGGCTAGCGGCGCGTTTTCGCTTTCGTGATCAGCTGGTGAGTAGGTGAGGAAAACTGATGAGCCACCATGGGGATTCTTCTTCACCATGCCTTTTTGGAATTGGCAAATGAAGATGATGAGGGTGATGAGTAAGAGACCTTAGCTTGGAAGGGGGTGAAGGAAGCAATGGTATGGGGCGATGGCCTTTGCATTTTCTGGGGTGGTAGGTATAAGAAGAAAAATGGGGAATCGGTATGAGAAGAACAATTGGAACTACCATAGAGTCTGGCTCATCAGCGCATCAGCTTGATCAGAACATCAGCTCATCAGTGTATGAGTGCATTGGTGCCATGATGAGTGGCCTGGTGATGTACATGAAGATGATGAAGGATGAGATCATCCAATCAGTGGATAGGCTTCATGAGAGCGTGGGCACCATTGAGCTGTGGTTGGAAAAGAACACGGCTCCGGTCTTACAAGGCAGCGGCCACGCTGGAAACTGAGAAACGGTCAGGGGGGGAAGGGTGGAGTTGAACCCTCAGAGAGGGGGGTAGGTAGGTGGGTAAGCAACGAAGGGTCAGCGGCAGCAGCAGCAGCAAACCGCCAAGCAGCAAACCACCAAGCAGCAGCAGTAGGAGCAGCACAATACCGCCAAGCAGCAAACCACCAAGCAGCAGCAGCAGCAGCAGAAACAAACAAACAAACAAACAAACAAACAAAACAAAACAAACCCAAAAAATCCCAAAAATACAAACAAATAAACAAACAAACAAACAAACAAACAGCAGCAAAGCAGCAACAAAGAAACAGAGAAGCAGCAGCCACGTTTGGAATGAGAAACAGTCAGGGGGACGGGGAGAGTTGAACCCTCAGAGGGGGGGGTCCATCCCCTAAATCATTCAAGGATTTAGAGGTCTGGTGAGACTGCCGTCCACCCTGTTTGACACAACTTGCAGCAGCAGACTCCAGCTAGCTGAGGCTAGCTGAGGCTATGAATATCCGCGGTGCCAACTCTGAAGTGAGTTTCTACTAGTCTGCTTTGCAGGACTGCCGAGCTAAGTCGTGGCCTTAGACTACCAAATGAGTGTGACATCACCTTTACCAACACGTTACTTGGTTACCTGGTTATGCCAATGGTCCCACACAACTTCAGACCTTCCTGCAGAAAGAACGAACTTCAACTTCAACCCTTCCAACCTCTGGCTGACCCAAACTTCGATACGCAGCACAGCACACTTCTGACAGTTCTGCCTCCGTCAGCGAAGCAACGAAGGAAACACCCTACAGTTGGGACGAATGGATTCTGCGTTTCTTTGGACCAGCCGGTTTGAGGGGCGGAGCCGCTCTTTTGACACCGATGTTCAAGAGACAAGGGTTTCAAGTGCATCGAAAGGTGATGACTCTGATTGCGCTGCACTATCTCTCAGCATCTATCTCTGAGCTGCTATCTTGCTGTCTGCAAAGGCCCTGCCTCGCGCTGAAGCGTCATGCCATTGTGCAAGAGGTGCACTGCAGCCTTCCACAAACGACCGTCTTTTTGTGCTTTGTGCCCCATGAAACGCCCATGTCAATGTCATAGATATTCGCCATGTAGCTGATTGCCTCTGGTCACCCACCTTTTGCTCATGACTTGCATCAAAATGTTGCTCAATTGGCACTTCCCACCTCTGCATGCTGCGCGGCCATCAACGGATTATCCTCGAAAGAGTTAAAGGAAAAAGTAGGAGGAAGGTCTCAGCAAAGCACGTTCATGGAGATCCAGCGATCCCGCTGCCTGAAAAGCCCTCTTGGCAACAGCCTCTTTCCAACACAACTGCACAACTGCGTGTCCTCCTCCAAAAACCAAAGTGCCATCTTCTGCAAGGTGAAGGCCTTCCGTTCGAAACGGCTGCGACTCGTTCCGACTCGGAGATCGCCTCTGTTCGTCTCCAAATCACCGGAGTCCTGGCCCGGATGTCCAGCGCTGTCCACCGCCCGGACCGATCTCTGGGACTAAAGGTGCGCACCGTTGGTATATCGAATTGGCCATCAAACCATCGTAACTTGCACACATGGTTTCCCTATCGTAACACGTATCCTCTAACGTATCCAAATCCTGTTCAAGAAGCTGATCTACGGCTTTCCGAAATGCAGGTCTGCTGCAAAACCCATGTTTGGAACACATTTGCACAACAACCAGTCCATGTGCACGTGTTAAGTAGACGAAACATGTCAATATCGCAAAGGACAACGAGGAAGAGCCTGCCATCTTTCATCCCCGCAGAACTTGAAGGTCTCCAGTGCCTGGTTCTCAAGAAACAATGTGTCACTCGAGCGTACGCTGAAGTCGAACCTTGCTCCGGAAAAATACTGAAGTCCCAAGTTACTACCATTACCCACCGCAAAAAAAAACCTAATTTGTAGTAACAATTACACTTAAAAAACAACAAAGACACAATCAACGCTCATCAACTGCGCATTCTTATTCCTTCAGTGCGCCTTTGTGGCCGCTTTCTGTCGCGCCGACGCTGAAGATGCCAGCTGCAGCAGCGCTCGGCCCAGGCCGTGGGAATGGCCATCGATTTGAAAAGCTTCGATGGCCTCGCATGACCAGTCCTGGCACACACCGGAACCACGGCACGGTGTTCTGAGGCCGTGCAGAAGTGTCGCTTTGGGAACAACTCCGAGAAGTGTCGCTTTGGTTGGCGAGAGTGGTCTGATGATAAACACGGCAGGGTGGCCCGAAAACACAGCAAGAGTGAGAGAGTGATTGAAAACAAAACACATCAAAACACACTCAATTTTGAGAAACACTGTGGCCCTACACACAGAATGAAGAAGTCGCAGTGTGGTTCAGGCAACTTCTGTTCGCAAGCCGAAGTGGTCCCCCTAAGGTGGCAAACTAAGACATGTTTGCTCCGGGACTGCTCTCAATTGCCCACACGACACATGTATTGCCCACACAGTAGCAGCTGCGCCACCTTGCGCCACCTGTGTGATGATTGATGTTGCCTGACAACTTCGGTGCAAACGACCTGGGCCTGCCAAGGTCCACCCCCCCTGATCTCCGAGACTCCTCCGCCTTCTTGGCGTTGTTGGTGGCAGCAGCCATGATCAAGAGTGCCAAGCCCTCGAAGCTTGGGAGATCCAGCGAGCGGAAGTCCTGATAGACCTCCGGACTCACAGGTAGCCACGCTGGAGGCTGGCTTGGCGACTGGTTTGGCGTGTCTTGCTTGGAAAACAATGAAAGTCCCACCTTGTGGAGGCTTCGAAAGACATAGAAACACGGTTTTGCCACGGATGGTCTTGCCATGTCTTGCCGCATCCACCAGTTCTTTCAGTGTCCCAAGTAGTGAGCGAAACTGCGCGGGAGACGCACAGCTGGGTGGCACGGCGGGGTGGCACTCATGTTGTGGGGTGGGTGCCACGGGCCTCCTTGGCCAGGTGCAAGGCTTTGGCATCCTGAACCGCGTGGTGCTTCCGGCCAAACAGCAGCCGAGAGTGGCTTTGATGCGACCAGTCGATTCTGCATCGAAAGAATGCACTCATGTAGCTGTGCTCAGCTATGAATGTGGCATAATGTGGCACTTCCCACACACACACACACAATAGCTATAATGCATGCCAGTTGTGCTGTGCGAACAAGGGCAAATAAAACGTGTCTTTCCCTTGCAGCCATCTGTGAAATCGCATGGTCAAAACACTGATTTAGCAAACAAACCAAATGTGTGGTCCGGCCAGAACTTGTTCTGCAGGGCCGTCAAATGTTGCCAAACATTCTCATCACCTGGTGTACTGTGAACCAGTCCTGGCCCTGTGCCAAGCAGGACTCAGCCATACTCAGCTTCATCTTGGCCTGTGGGCGGAGTTGGCAGGGTTGCTAAACTTGTGTAGCTCAATAGAATGCCCATAATTTGAAGAATGCCAATCAACATTCCAGCCAAATCCCTGAAAAACGAGAGCAGGGAACTCCCTCCTTCAGACTCATGCATACCCACATGCATACCGCATACATCTTCTCGCCTTCGCATCCATCCTCTGCTGTGCAGCAAAGCGCTCCAGCTGGTCTTCCGCCGCCTTCCACGCGAAATGCGCCCTGCACAGGTCGGTTCTCCGTGCGGAAAGACCCCGCGGGTCACGCGGGGCGTTCGCGGGTCACGTGGAACGGTTCCCGTGGCGTCCGGGGGCGTCGAGGTACAAGAAAGGACCCAACAGCTGGCGCTGACTAGGGCCTATAGGGCGCTGGAATCGTGCACCAGCAATTACTGGCGCTGGTGAGCGTAGCGGTTAGCTCGTAGCTTAGGGGGTCAGTCGGGTGGGTTGCAGTGCATTTCTCTGTCTGCGAAAACCGTGGGCCCAACTTCCACCTGCCGCTGCAACGGAAGCAATGCAACAACAGGCGCTGCACGTCAGCATCATTTGAGGCGCTGAGGAGGCGCATACAGGTCTCTTCACAATCCTCGACCCACACACAAGAGCAAGCTGCAACTTACAGAACACTCAAAGCAAAGCAACATCCAACGGCAGTGGTCTTTTGCATTGACCTGGTCATGCAAAAGACCACAACGAACAAACACCGAATGCTCAGAATGCCCTTCGGAATGCCCACTCCTGAAATCGCCCATGCTCCAAGTCTTGCTCGGCACCTTTCAACTCTGCTTGATCATCTGTCAGCACCTGCTCGGTGTCGTCCAAAGACGGGTAGTAGAATCCATCACCTGGAGTTCCGAATGATTGGTCACACACACATTTCAAATATATGCAAATATTGAATATTATATTAACATATATATTAACACCTATAGGTTTTGTGTTGGAATGTAGGGAAACCCTTGGCCTACGCCCTTTACTGCGCTATAGAGGTCACTTGACCGAGGCAAACAGAACGACCAGCGAAACGCAACCCGAAACGGCCGTGCCTGGGCTGTCTATGGTCCTTCTTCCAGGGGGTCAAACAGCAATTCAACCCACACATTCAAAGGGGATTGAATGGCATTATGATGTTTCACCTCACGTCGTGGAAAGGTCGCCCCTTTCACCGCACACCGTTTGAGATCACGGAGATCGGCGGCTCCTCACAGCCCATGCAGAAGCCAATGCTTGCAGCTTCAACTCATGACATGGTATGTCAAGAATCACACTTTGTAAAACATGCCGCATAGAAAAATATACATCTATCATCATCTATCACCGTTTGGACATGTGTCAACCTGTTTGGACGATGATGTGGGGAGTCTCCATCCTACCATGGCTCCCGGCCTGTGGGTGGCGCGGACACGGAGGTGAGCAGCAACTCCGGGAAACGGTGGTGCATGTGGAGGCCATCCAGGAGCGGATGGAGAAGGGGGCAGCAGCTCGGCAGATCTTGCTGGCTTTCGGGTTTCTGGGGCCCCTTTCCACCAAGCTGGTGCGCTCAAAACGAGTCTCAAATGATTGAGCTGAGTCCTGAGCTGAGTCCTGGTTTTGGAATTCAGGGCCCGGTGACCCAAAGTTTGGCAACGAATAGGATTAACGATGAAGGCTTGGACGGCTTGGAGTTACTGTGTTGACTTTGACCATCTGAGATCACCTGGAGTGTTTGGAGGTCAACAAAACACAGTGCATGGAATAAGGCGCGCATGGAACATGCCAATGGCTCTTTTTCAGCATGGAACATGCCATAAAATGAAACCTCTGTCACTGGAGCCCAGCTACGGCCAGTTCCAGTTGATCAAGCGTGGGTGCTTTGCTGGGCCTCACCTCAGGCCTGGGGTGGTCATGTTTGCCCACTGAGGATCCGGTGCTGGACATGCAACAAACACCGCAGCTGGACATGGCGGTAGTGTGGACCCATCATGTCATGCATCGAGGAAGGGAGAGCCATGGACCCTCGCTAACCTAAGGGTTCAACTGCACACAAACAGTTGCAAAGCAACACAAGCGACCATAACTTTGACTATATGACTATATTATAGCCTATACTGAACCATATAGCCTATAACTATATAGCCTATACTGCCTATACTATATAGCCTGCTTTGACATTTAGCCAATAGCTGAAGCGACACAAACCTTCACCTCTGGCCTTTGCGCATAGCGGCCCAGCAAAGCTTCCAGGGTCAATGGCTGGTTCTCGGGGATCCAATTGGACCTGCAAGCTGCAAAACACAAGGACAGCCTGCACATCCCTTTGTTGAGGAACATGATTAGCGGACATGTCATGACATGTCAGTTTCTTGATCTGCTCGGGTGCCATTACTCTGATCTGCTCTTGCATCCCCCTGAGGAGCAACAGGTTGCTCGCCGGGTCAGGCTTCTGCTTTCAACATATCTTCCCTTAGCAGCCCCTAGGCCCTAGTGACATGAGCGCAAATGACCGCACACGCTCTGCCTCCAGTTGACCTCCAAAGGGCTGCTGGCATAAAGCCGGCGCTGTTCGAAGCTTTGGAACAGCGGAAGCTTCTGCCTCGCGGCAAGTGGTTGTCACCAGCATATGACCAACGCTTGCCTTTGCATATGACCAACGCTTTCTGAAATGGTGGTTCACTCCTTCGAAGACAGCTTGATGGACACATGTTGCACACGAGTTCACTTACAGGCTCATTGACTCAATTGATCTATCGAGACATGCGCATGCGTAATCAAGACACATGATCAGATCCTGCCCCGCCCCTGGGCCAACTATCAAGCACATGATCAGGCCCCCCACTACTCAAACCTCCAGTCGCCAAACGCTGGGGTTTTCCAAACGAACTTGGCAGTTGGCCAACTCCCATGGCACCTAAAAACCAGTTGCCCATAGATGGACACGCCAGATGCAGCATAGGGACCTCAGCCGCGGCCCGGCCTGACATGTGCTTGATCGTTGTCCATCTGCTTTGCACCGATCGCATCAGCTGTGATTGGTGTCGTTGGACCTCCAAGCCTTCGTCTTGGACCTCCAAGCCTTACAACTCTCCATCTTGATTCAACTTGATGGATCTTGATGCCTCTCCCTTCCATCCCTACCAAATTTTGTTGTTTATTTATTCACTTCACTTCACCCCCCAATTCCTTCGCCTTGCCAGTACCGTCCCTCCTTCCTCCTCTCCTTCCTTCGCCACCCCCCTTCGCACCCCCCATCATCGCCCGAGGAGCTGGTCAGGTCCAAGGCCACCAGGCCGGTCAGCTCTTCGGAGACCTCCACCGCGTCGAACGCGTCTTCTCGCACGGCGAACGCATGCCCGGCGCACCGGGCGGCGCGTTCGTAAGGCGGTTCGAAGCGGCAGCTTTGAAGAGGATACCAAGGAGGAGAAAACCCAGAGCATGGAGCATGCATGGAGCATGCATGGAGCATCCATGGAGCATCCATGGAGCATCCATGGAGCCCGTTGTTCCTCTTGAATGAGAGAATCGCCACCCCCAAGTCGGAGCCTCCCAACACGAAACGTTAACGTTTCGGTTCATGGAACTCATCGAAGCAGCGAGCCGAGGTAGCGAGGTGCTTGACTCAACACCTGCCTGCCGGTTCTTGTAAACAGCTCAAGCTTCCCATGATGGTTTGTGTTTCAAACTCATCACTTGCCACTTATGAACCTATCAGGTTTCATCAGTATTACGGTATTACGGGATTGCTTTTCTTGGTTCTGGCTTATACAGGCCACCCAGTGAGAGGCTAAGTTGCAGTACACCCACGTTGGTATTTTGGTACGGCGTCAGCCAAACAACCAGACTAAAGGATGCAAATGTCCTTTACAAATCCCCTAAGGTTCCGGCCTTGCCCCGGAGCTGCACATTGTATACGGCCAAGAGCAAAAGACTTCGAAAGCCCGTGGATGGCATCTCCTGCAAGGCGTGGTTTACAATCAAAGCCTTGGATGGAATGTGTTCAAACACCTTCTTGGGTAAGTCGGTAAGTCCAACAAAAAGCCAACCCTACTCCACCACAATTGAGCTTTCCAATCTAGGAAATCAGTCATTGGACACCAATTCTCTCAGTGATGGACCCTAAAGGTGCCCTCAAGGTGATATTGGACCCACACACAAACCGTGCGCATAGTCTCAGCATGTCTCAACAGCGGTGCCCCATGTCTCAACGCGCACGCGCCACGGAGCAGAGGTCTCTCCACTTGGAGCTTCAGGGTCTCTGCAATGTTGTCGTGGTTCGGGTCTTCATGGCTCGAACGTACCAAAGGTACTTTGACCTCCCAAATGCCAAAGATCTTACTAGTATAGCTATTTGCTCCTAGTAGTCATGCCCTTTGATACTAGTAGCGATGCCCTTGTTCCTAGTTGCGTCCTTGTTACTATTAGTAGTAATGGCCTCCAACCTACTTGCGATGGCCTCCACCTATGTTACATCATGTTTACACATTGTTGAGACAACTTCACATGACGGAGTCACTGCCGGAGTCATGGAACCTGGACTATCAACGTCGTGCGCACTCCACACGTCGCCCATAGCAAAGGAAGAAGCATCAGCGCTTTGGAAACAAGAAATGGACCTGCTCTCGGCATCTCTTAGTGCCACAAGAGGTACCACGGTTTCGTTACACGACGCGACGCGAAAAAGGTCGGCCTCTGTAGGCAAAAGGCTTTGTAAAGACTTTTGAGTGCCTCATCTGGCGGCCACGGCGAGGTGCTTCTTTCATCTTTTTTCTGCCTGGTTTCTTCTTTTCACAGTGCACCGGTCGACTTAACCCTCAGAGCCAATGCTTTTCCCAAAGCGGATCTGGCCGACTTCCCTTACCTACTTTGCTCGGTCGGTCTACACCTTCAGTCGACTGAAACTGATGTTCGTCCCGAAAGGTATCGAAAGGGTGTTGACAAACCTCACCGACGCACTGACTTGCTTCAAACACTCTAGGGACATGATGAACAAGTCACAGTTATGAAACACAACGATGGCGGCGCCTGTGGAATCCAAGCTGCTCCAGCCAACTGCACTTTCTGCAGTATCCCCAGAAGCAATCAGGAAGAGCTCATTGGTGAAGGACACGACCTTGGCAGAATGACAACTGCCAGTCTTGCCAGCAATCCCTTCAGTGGCAGTGACCGCAGGCACCAGCAAATCTGTGTCCTGGAAAACTGAGAACCTGGCAGGTTGCACCCTGTAGAAACTTTCCTGATGGCAATGTTTCTATTTCCGCTGCATGAATTCTGGTTGTCAAGCTTTGACTTATCATGACAATTTGCTTGAGCGGAAGCATCTCACACATCATAAATTCCAGCACGCGCACACAACTGTCTTTCCTACGCGCGTTTTTTTAGGGCACTCGAACAAGCTTCCTTTCAGCATTCTTTCAGCAAAAAAAAAAACAGGTCCTTCACCCAAACGTTGTCAGTCACAAAGGTGGCAAAGAGTGGTATCGCCACCAGTAGGAGGCTGCAAAGCACCCACAAACAGTAGGCCTGCCATGGCACTCCATGTTCAACCAACTCTCAAATGGCAAACAAACAACTTAGCTACAAAATCTGCCATCAAAATCCTACAAACTGACACAAAATCATAGATGCAAGTCAAGTCAAATTTTTACACTTACCTTGCGTGAAAAATACCCGGAAGGTTTTGACTTGGCCGGAAGTGTGACTCGAACGCTTGAGCAAATTTCCAATGTTATTTTTTCCAAGAAGAAACCTGTTGAATCCTGTTGATGCATAGATCACATAGGAATTAGTACTGTACCACAATAACAGGCAAGCCAATGGAAGCAAACCAACTCAGCCAGGCGGACGACAGAGCATCTCGGTGCCACGAAAAGCCTTGTGTAAGGTAAGGAGTGGCATTCCACATCTTGGAATGGCCTCAAAGTGACGCAGCATCAACTATTCATGTCACAAACACTTCATTTCACCTCGAGACAAACACAAACTCACCAAACACAAAACAACAGCATCTAGTCCATCTGAAGCAAAACAGTTTTGGCATATGTTGCACTAATTATTGCGTATTTGATCGTATTTGTTTGACATGTGTATTTGGTTTTCACATGATTGAGAATTGGATGTGTTTCAAACCAAGAGGCCACAATGTCATTCTGCATCTCCCAGCGACAAATTGTACATGGCCACACTTTTTGGGTTCACACTCTGCTGTAATTTGTGGTCCCTCCGAACAAGTTCTTACACATCTATCGTCAGCATCATGCAGATCGTGTGATGTGGCTAAACACTGTTTGAATGTTTGATGGCGAAACGTGACGTGACGCCACGAGACACCACGTGGTTCTAATCACTAGCTCTCCACTCAGTCTAAGCTCAAGCAGCACGTCTTCAGCATGATTTGTGCAATTTTCGTCGCGCCCTGCCCCCCCCCCCTCAATACATTTTTTTTGCTGAGCACGCCATGAATGAGTTCTTTTACAAATCCGGTCAAACGTGACTGAAACATGCTGAAACCCAACAACTTGACCAAAAGACGCGCTTGGTTTATGCTCGTCGCTCTTCCTGCTGCGTAGCTTCTCACCGCGAACTGATTGAGATGCCTGTCGACCCAATGCAGGGACACGGCCACCAACGACTGCTGTCAAAACCCCATGAATCTAGACACCTGATGAACATGAATTTGTTGAATTATGTTGAACATTGTTGAACTATCTTATCTTGTGGCTGCTCCGCCAGCTCTGCGGACGAACGTGCTGTCCAAGGTGGCACCTGTGATGAAGGATGCTCAGCCTCCTGGATGGCAAGCCTGGGTGTCGGTATGGTTGAAGACTGACCATGACATCGTTTACTGCTTTGATCTGCTTTGCGGCCGGGGGCCGCGCGACCGAGGATCCTTGCCACACACATCCGAAAAGTCGCAGTTGATGAACTCCACCTTGGCAACTCCAAACGTGTGCGTGTGCACCGAATGCTGTTGGGGCCTTTTGGCCTGCGCACCAAGTGTGAA
This sequence comes from Durusdinium trenchii, assembly GCA_963970005.1. Classification (NCBI taxonomy): domain Eukaryota; class Dinophyceae; order Suessiales; family Symbiodiniaceae; genus Durusdinium; species Durusdinium trenchii. Next base: position 1,327,297 of record CAXAMN010000003.1, on the reverse strand, counting down.
GTTGACTCCAACTGGGGCATGGGCGCAGTTCTCGACACCTGGGCGACCACCAATGAGATCTGGTGTCTGATCCACAGGCACTTGCCTGAGTGCATCCGTCACACTGAGTCTGCGAATGTCTCACCGCCATTTGACCGTGAACATGTGTGAACTGTGGGAATTGCGGAAACCTGGTGATCCTGGCTTTCTGAGATCTGGTCAGGGTGCCAGTGAAGGTGGGTGACAGATTCATGATTCATCCACCCAGTGATGGCTCGGCTCTTTTGGGCCGCCGCGCTTGGAGACGAAGCGTATCCGTGCTCCTTCAAACACCGACCTGACACGGGCAGCGGCGTATGCTGTGACCACCACAACACACTGTCTAAGTAGAGGACATAATTCAGCAAAGTCTTCGCTTTTCAGGGAGGCCTATCGCCTTTTGCAGGCTTGTTCGCCCAACACGCCTGAAATACAAGACCGCTCTTTACTACATAAGTGAGTCATGGCGGTTGCTCACATGCTACTTCACTTGCTTTCCTCGCTGACTCGATCCCAGGCCTCCGCCGGCTCCGGCGCCGCGCCTCTCGGCGCTGATCTTCCTGGCCTCAGGTGGCGAAGTGGGTCGAAAGCTTGAAAGACAACAAAACACATATGGGAAGGGGAACAAAACAGGGATGGGAATTTGGAGTAAAAGAATGTAAATATCACGGCATAATACGGTATATCTGTTCGAAAATTGACCAAGGAGAAGTACCTGCGATGCCCCCTAAGTCTGAACGTCTTGTCTTAGGCTTGCTACTCTGGAGTGCCTTGAACTCTTCCCTGCTCTTCTCCTGATGGGGATATGTCACCCGGTGTATCTCAAGAGTTCAGCTTTGCCTGTTTGACCTATCGCTACTCAATCAAACAGTTCATCCACCAACTAAGTCATCATAGTGGAGGATCCATGCTCCAATTGTTTCCCTTGCACTTGATTCTAGCCTTTGGTTGTATTGACGCCAGCTTGATGATTTTGCGGTCGTTCCATGCTTCCCTGCATCTCGATCTTTCTTTCATCTTCCACCAGCAAAGATGAGAATGAACATTGATGGACTCGCCATGATGGTATTCGCCTCCGTCCGAACTGCCTCTTGAAGTCGCGCTTCTTGTGTGAGCCTGGTTTGCTTAGGTCAATGAACACCCCATCGCAGCTCCGAAGATTCTGCCAGAAGTGTCACAAAGAACTTGGTCAATTCCATTTTCTCTGGGAGGGGTCCGCTTTTCAAACAATCATCGTAAACATTTGCCATCTTGAACCTTCAACAAAATGCTTGTGATGCCAGCGTATACCCTTAGCTTCACTGACATTTCCTTACTGCAATCAGAGTTACGTCATCGTGCTCAAAAACTGTGGTTGGGAAAGAGATCTCGACATCCTGGGAGTCGCACGAGCTCTTCGGCTTGAGTGGCTTGCGGCTAGGCGCTTTGGCCTGGAAGCGTTCGGATCGGTCGACAGGTGCAACAAGCAAATGCCATTCATGCGACTGGACATCACATGAAGCATGTCACACCGCCAAGGAATCCTTTCTTTCAACCATCTTTAACCCGAGCTCCTACCTGCGCCACGAGCTCCTGTTCGCGCGAGCCACGCCGTTGTTCCACGGTGGACTGGCGCAAGCTCCTCCCAAAAACAAGAACTCGAGGGAGATATATTGATAGCTGATAGCCAAAGGTGTTTTCTCTGTTTATGTGAGGCATGCGAATTTGGGTGACCTCATCTTTTGAGAAAGTGTGATCTGCGTTTCCCTTCTGCTGAGCATCGTTTTAGCATTTGCGGACGTCCTTTGGAGCTGGTCGGGCACCGTGTGGCACCAGACTTGACCATTGAAGCCCAATGGCTTCATTTCAATCAAAAATGCCAGCCCCCCAAAGAGTAACCTGGCGCTCCTGCTGCCAGAAATAGAAGCTGGCTTTCATCTTCATCTTCCATCATCTTGTGCATCACTCTTAGGATCTAACATGCATTCTTTCAAGCTGAGGGCAGAAAAAGTGCGTCCGCATGACATGGACCGAAGAGAAGTCTGCGGGGTTTCCCATCAAACCTCCCCCAGTCGTCTCCTGTCTGAAGGTAGATATCTGATCCTCCGTCGGGGGGGCTCGTACTGGAGCCGCCGGCGAAACCGCCGCAGGAAACGGCTCTGGAGGGGCCATGCCCGTGCGGCGTTTCTTGGCCTTGGCGTCAGGTCACAGGTCCAAGCCTTCACTGACATATAGATCATGGTGGGGGGTTGTCCATATTTATTCTGTATGATTGTATTATATATATATATACCTTCATTGATTTTTTGTTTGTGCAGCTGCTAACAGGTCCCTACGGATCCCGTTGCCTTGTGAAAATCTACTGACAACACACATAGACACAACTGAGAGATACTGAGAGGAACACGAAAATGCCTTTTGCATGGCGATGATCTGGTCCAAATCTAGTCGCTGTCACGCGAAATAGCCATCACTTTTGACATGAATGGGCCATCAACTGTGCAAGGCCAAAAACCCCTTGTTGACTGTCAAGGCCCAAATTCTCATGACGTATTGGATACCCTGTAAGAAGAATGTGGAAGAATGAATACGTGGGACGCACTATCCATGGTTGTGTCTTTTTGGTAGGCTCCATTGATTTCCGGCTCGAGTAGTCACGAAGCTTGTTGAGTTCTACTGTGTGTGCAGGGCAAATTCCTACACCTCACTTTGCAACCTCAAACTAGCTGGTGGGACAAATTGTTCCATTGTGATGGGTAGGCCTGTAACTGGGACAATTGATGCCATTAAGATCCATTAGGTCATTAAGTCATTAAGTGCATAGCTGGCACAAGCATTAAGCATGATGCAAACAAGCCCCTAGACAGTCATTGCCAAATTGGACAAACTAACTTGCCCTCAAGAATCCAAACGTTTCGTGGATCTGTCCATTGATGTCTAGTGCAAACATCGCTGGACCCACCCAAGAAAAACAGAATTCGATGCTACAGGTCCGGCAGAAACCAACAGGTCTCATCTTTCCAAAATGCCAAGCCAAAGGCCAGGGCTGTTGCGGCTCTTTGCTGCATGCACCATCTTACCCTGACTCACTTCCAGTGTCTCAGTAGCCTATTCAGGTGCAGCGACATATCTCCGAGACTTACCGAGCACAAGCACCCCACGGCTGCACCGCTGCACCCCTTGTGTAAAACTTCAGCGCTGTGTTGGCCTCACCAGCCCGCTGGCGGGTTGTCGGCCTCACCCGTGCCCCTAGCGTCACACAAAATCATTGCAAGCTGCCATTGCCCGTTGTTCTCACAGGCACTGATGGCCGCATTGTAGCTGGAGGCATCTGGCTGAAGCTTTGCAAAGGACATACCTGCGAAAAGGATCAATGCGTGCTCCCACTGCTTGCCTTTGTCGCAGGCTCTAATGGTCGCATTGTACGTAATGACATTGGGGGGAACGCTAGCCTTGGACATGCTCTCAAAAAACGATAAAGCTAGCTGCCATTGCCCATCCTGCTCACAAGCACCAATAGCTCCAATGTAGCTAACAAAATCTGGTTGAATATCTGCTCTGGGCATGCACTGAAATACCATCAATGCTGCTTGCCATTGCCCACCCTTTTGACACGCACCGGCAATGGCAGTGTAAGTAATCAAATCTGGCTGAATCATCGCTGCCGGCATGTCCTGGAACAAGCTCAAGGCCTGCCGCCACTGACCCCGCTTCTCACACGCGCTGATGGTGGCATTGTAACTAACAACGGTAGGTTGAATCCTTGAATTTGATATGCTCTCAATCAACTTCAAGGCATGTTGCCACTGACCACTCTTCTCGCAGGCGCTTATGCTCGCATTGTAGCTTACGACATCCGGGATAATCTTAACCTTAGGCATATGCTCAAACAACATCAATGCTAGCTGCCATTGAGCACCCTTCTCACAGGCACTGATAGTAGCATTGTAGCTGACAACTATGGGTTGCACCTTTGCTGTGGGCATGCTCTCAAACAACCTGAATGCTTCTTGCCACCTTCCCCCCTTCTCACAGGCACTGATAGCTGCATTGTAGCTGATGACATTGGGTTCAGCCTTTCCACCTGACATGCCCTCAAACAACGCCAATGCCAGCTGCCATTGACCGCCCTTCTCACAGGCACTCATGGCTGCATTGTAGCTGATGGCATTCGGCTGAACCTTTGCCTCACACATGGCCACTAACAACATCATTCCTTGCTGCCAATGGCCGCCTTTTTCACAAGCACTGATCGTTGCACTGTAGCTAATAACATCAGGCTGAGTATGCGTCTCCGAGATATGCTCAAACAAAGTCAATGCTACTCGCCATTGCCCGGCCTTCTCACATGCCGTGATGCTTGCATTGTAGCTAATGATTTGGGGCCGGACGCCAGTCTTGGGCATGTCCTCCAAGAAGCTCAATGCAACCTGCCATTGGCTGGCCTTCCCGCAGGCGGTTATGACTGCATTGTAGCTGATAACATTTGGAGCTCTGGACCTGCACAAGGATTCAAACAGCTTCAAGGCATGTTGCCATTGCCCGCCCTTCTCGCAGGCACTTATGGTTGCACTGTAGCTTACGACATCGGGAGAGACATGTGCCCTGGGCATGCCCTCAAGCAACATCAATGCTATCTGCCATTGCTTGCCCTTCTCGCAGGCACTGGTGACAGCAGAGTAGCTGATTAAATCTGGCTGAATCAGCGCTGTAGGCATGTCATGGAACAGCCTCAAGGCGTGCTGCCATTGCCCGCCCTTCGCGCAGGCACTGAGAGCCGCACTGCAACTCACAACAGTAGGTTGAACCCTTGCCTTGGGCATGACCTCTAACAACTCTAATGCTTGCTCCCACAATTTCGATTTGGCACATGCAGAAATTCCTTCAACGTAATTCGTTGCGTTCAATTTTACGCTGGCATCTTGCCTGATGGTCTCCAGGGTGGCAAAAGCTAGTCTACCTCTCTCATGCTGAGAGCACATTTTCAAAAGTTGCTGCAGCTTCTCTCCGGAGCGCGGATTTGCTTCAAGAGCTTGGACCTTTGCTTCAAGCAAATCATTCTTCGAACGTGGAAGTCGCTTCTGTCCTCGTATTTGCCTGTGAACTCTGTGGGCCCCGTCCTTCATCCGAAAAAGCCACCAGCTGCCACTGCGTGCCAGCTCGAGCCAGCGGCCACGGTTCCCCAAAAGGGATTCTATAAAGCCAACTGGGAGCTTCACGTTCAATTGTCGGGATGGTAAGGGTCCCGGTCATATCTTCATCAGGGCGAGGCGGGGATTGTACGGTTCGATGAAACAAGAATCAACAAGGTCCCTAGGATCTTTGTTGTGAATGTCCTGGTCTAATATGCCTGCTATCGGTTGAAACTCAGGAGACATTGTCTTTGAGCTCCGCTTGAACTCAAATGGTCTGCACCTCTTCAATGGGGGCCTGGCCGTCTTCTCCTGCGGGTGCCATCCCAGGATTCGATTGGTGGTTTGTGTCACTCTATGCCAACATCTCCCAAACAAAGCACCATGTCGTCCCGCAAATGGGATATCCTAATATCTGATGAATCTGATCTGACTATAGTATCCACAGTGACATATAGTGACCATAGCGAGTAAAGGTGAATGGTTCAATGATTCATGCTTCACCTCAGCAATGACTTCGCCTCATCTGGCTCTTCCTCCTGCTCTGTTGCCCGGCTAAAGTCTGAGTCCTCAGACTCGGAGGACTCCTGGCTCGGCAGCAGTCGTCACCGGCGGAGCCGCTGTGCGCTCTGCAACGGACACGAGGCATTCAATGGACACACGTGATGAGAGGAATGTGTGCTCGAGCTTGTCGAATTTACTGCATTATTCTTTGCAATTTTACAATGCAGTTTTGTTGGGATGATTTCTTGTGAGGGAGGGGCACAGGGTTTCCCAGCAGTGCCCCTTCCTCCTGACACAAAGTACTGGGAAGGGTGTGCTGCAACCAAGTGCTTGGAAGATGGCTGTGATGTTTTTGTTACAGTATTTTTCTGGAGGCGCGAGTGAAAAGGACAAAAAGGACAGCTAGTGCAGGAGAGCCACTCTTAATAGTCAGGTGCAGGAAATCGGAAAACGTTTGCAGATTTTGTATTGGGGTCGGGGGAGGGAGCGGCACCTTCCCCGAAGTGACTGGAAACCAGTCAGCAGCAGCAAACAAACTCAAATCTGGCCCCACAGAAGTTCAGAAGCCACAAGAGAAGCCATTAAAGTCCAACAAGATCCAAGAACCACCAAAAGCAAGCCATCAAAAAAAACACATTTTACCTCTCAACCAAACGTCAAAGCCACACAAGCCGCCATAAGTTACCATAAGCCAAAAGCCATGCAAAAGCCACGTTGTTTACGCTAGGGCCAGTTAGAAGATGTTAGAAGCCAAAAGTCACATACAGTAATTAAGCCAAAAGCTACAAAAGGCAGAACAAAGAACAACACATATTACCGCTCAAATACCATCCTGGATCCTCCCCTCCCTATCTATATAAATCAATTGTCTCCAAAAATCACGGATAGCTCAAATGAATGGTGCCAGATCCACAAACACGGAACGCAAAGTTATAAGTTATATAGCTAAGCAGCTAGCACATGTAAGCACTAGATGGTCCTCCGTTGAGTGTGACAAAGCCACTGAGGTTTTTGGAGGTCGTAGGCAAAAGCAGCACGACCTGTGTGAGCCAGTGGCACTCCTGGGGGCGCCACCCCTTGTTCAAACATGGCCCTTTGATCACAAGCTGCCACCATGCGAATTGTGCCCAAGATTTGATCCCATCCTCATCAACCTGATGAAATTCGCTGTCCGATGAAGCATCCTGGAAATCTGCACGATCCCAAAAGTCCTGGCGCTTCTGAAAGCCGACCCGAAACTGCTCAGTTTTTTTTCCCTGTAGCAAATTAGATGTCTCTCATGGGGAAGCCCCAACGCTGAAGAACCGTACCCACCAATGACCGAAGGTCGAAAGTTCCAACGAACACGGACCCCGATCAGCGACAAATACCTCTCGGCGGCCCTTCTTTCAACCGCTTCGCTCGGACCCGGTCATGTTCGCTCGCCGACCTGGCGCTCCGCCGCGACCGAGTGGGGCGCTCCGCCGGGGAGGCGGACCACAGCAGTCGGGCCACTCGGCGGTCCTCGTCGTCCAGCAACTCCTTGCCGTCTAGGACCGTCCGCTGCCCACGAGTCTGTCGCTTTGGACCTCGCAAAAGAGGCGCGCGTTCCGCGGCGTTTGGAAGACCAGTTCTCTCTTAAGGCTTTTTGCAGTTCTTCCGGTGCCATAAGAACAAACTACTACCCACATGCCCACATCTACCCAAAATAAATATACTACCTGAACATTGCCTTGGGATGATTTTCATGAATCGTCTTTCCCAGCAACTTGCATGTCATGGTCCATAACTCATAGAAACTTGCTTGTCGTTTTCCGAGATGTTAGCTGGATTAAATCCCTTACAGTAGCCCAAACCGAGGCTGGTCACACTCCCAACGCTCTCACACTCGGCTTTCCAACGCTCTCGAATGTTCGCCTCTGGCAGGTCCTGAACAAGGCCAATCCCTCTGACTCACTAACATGGAAGTGGAAAACCCCTTGTTGGTAGAGGAAAGTAGTCCTCCAAGGGACCATTTTCCACTTCGATGTTAGTGAGTCAGAGGGTATCTCTCACATGTCCTGGAATGAACATGAACTGCCACGAACTGGTGTGACATACGAGCTGGACACGTGGCTGCTCAAAACTCCAATGGAAACGCTGAGAGGTGGCACCCTATCGTGCCAATGCCGCCTCAAAAAACACCGCCAATTCCTTTCCACACCTAGCATCGCCATTTTGCAGGTCGTGACATGCGGTGTGACATTTCTCCCCGGTCGAGAAATGCGAAGACGGGATTTCAACTGCCCCAGCGGTGGCGTCCAAGCTGGGCCTCCTCGTCGATGGTAGGGTCACCTTAGGCTCCGTGTGCCCTTGATGATGCAATGAGCGTCTCCCAAACAAACATGCACGTAGATCATAAGCGGCAAATTCTTGAACATTCTTGAACTATATGTTCAAAAACGAAACACATGTTCCTATTCCTCGGAAGGTTCTATCGTCAAAAACGCCCATTGACCCAGGGGCTGCAGTGAGAAGCTTCGACTCTGACCTGACCATCTCGAGAATCCCGACTGGCTTCACTGTCATCTTCAGATTCACCGCCCTCCTCGTCCATCTCCTCGTCGCCTGTCCGACCTCCGCGCAGCGCTTTGCCGCGCCAAGCGCAGAGCGCAGGTGCCACGGGGACCGGCCGCGAGATCCGTATAACCATCGCGTGCACCAGTTGAGAAGTGCATCAAGCCATGAGCTGCAAAGGGCAACCCAAAGTAGCAAGAAGGTCTTCTATTTACAGTAATTCAGTGATTCATTCAATTGTTTTCATTTAGAATTCATTATGTTCCAGGAGTCCAGCCATCAGAATCATCTGATTCCACGCGATCGTCAGCCGCTGCCTCCAACAGGGATCTGATGCCAATGCATAGCATTGACAAACAGCAATGCTATACGGCATATAACCGTGAATACCTGTGAGGTTTCGTATGTCTGAAATAAAGGACACCAAACAACATAATGTTGCTGAAGAATTGATGTGTCAACATGTGCCAACCAATTGTTATTTGTCACTAGCAAATGAACCCTGGAAGACTTGCTGACTCGCAAGCATCCCAGCATCGATCTGCAAATCCCACCGCATGGATCTAGCTGCACTCCTTTTCCCCGATCGGCCTCATGACCACACATGAAGTTTACACTTGTTTTACATCCAACTTCATCGCAACGGTTTCTCAGCTGCATGAGTATCAATCTATTTTAAGGGCCTGTGATCTGTGTGCGCGCATCGTTTTGCGTCTATAAGCATTCATATGTTGTTCTTTCTGCCCATGCCATTGGCCCAACAATCCATTGCCTCCATGACGCTACTTGTATTTTGATTGCTGTGAGCCAAACGCTGCGCAGAGTCGCAGCGGGGCGGCTGGCCCGGCGTTCGTTCCGGCGGCGTGTGACACCCACCGGCGCGTAGAAGCACATCCAACCGCTGCCTTGTAGCGCGATCTCCGACTGGCCGTCTCTGGCCGTCTGGCGATGCAAATCAGCCACTTCATTGTCCGGCGCCAATGCAGGTCAAAGAAAAGTACTTTAGATGTAGTTTGTCATTGAGTTCTTCCTCTGAAGAACCAAGTGTTTCACGATGTTGGCTCAGGGTGGCCATGTCCCAATGTTCAAACCAAACCTGCAGCCCCTCAGTAAATGACATTGGCTGGCTCTTCAATTTCCAGCCCTGTGTCTACACAATCAAAATCAATTAAACAAGCGGTCATGTGTGGGGATTCATTCTCAGAGTCGGAATGTATCGTTTGCCAGTTGCACCACCTCAAACTTGCATGTTTACAAGGTCATGGACTTACATCAGCGCACCTGAATTCCCTGCAAGTGCTGTTAAAGCAAGCATTCTGCAGTGTTTCTGAGCAAACTTCTTGCTCTTCCTAATCACCGCAGGAAACATTATGTGAATTCAAAGTGCCGACAGCTCAGCGTATTCTGAGCTATCTGCCAAGAAACGAGAAAATCGGCGCAAATAGAAACAATTGGAATTCAATCTTCAACACTCAAGACTCAAGGCTCATGTTCACAGCTGGAGAGCTCTGGGCCTTCACCTACGAAACAAGAAGTGGGCACCGAACGAAGAAACGGGGTAGAACAACGATGAAACATCCATGTCCAACTGCATGTTGGATTTTGCCCTCTACTCTGAAACCACTGTATAAAACAGTCCCTAAGAAACTGCGACCATCCATATCCATCCATATCCATCCATTCACCTGGTACTTCTTGAAGCTTCCGAAACTCGCCTGCAACATGGCGAAACCTGCCTGCTTTGACCCCATGGCACCTTGGCTCAGGAGGGCTACCGCGTTTCGCCACCCATCTAACAAAGGAGTGGGAACGGCCACGGAAGGTGAACGGAGATCACTCAAACATGCCCAACCTATCAGCGTTTGGAGCTCCACAGAGCTCTGGGGATCTTGACGTGCACAGCCGAAGTCCTTTTTCGAGACGTCGCCGACCTGTCTCCCTCGGAGAGTTCACTCGGACGTCTTTCCGAAAGCCAGTTTCTGACCATCATCCTGCCAGGCTGCAAGGAGTTGACCAAATCGAACACACCTTCGGAGTTGAAATCCGCCCGCTCTGCCTGGAGCACGGAGCACACAAGCTGGTGTCGCGCACTCGAAACGCATGGCACAGATCTCAAGCTGGTTGGTGCGGTGAAGAGAGGATGTGAGATGACAAGGTGTTTCCCAAACAAACATGGATCCTTTTGCGGATCAAATATGTCAAATCTTCACCCGCGGAAAAAAAGAGTTGCCGACTAACCATCGATTGATGGACAAAAACGGGTGTGCCGACTCGCCGACAGCGCGTTTTCCGTCTCTTTCTTGAAGTAGTTGTTTTTTCGCGTTGGACCACACGAACCTCGAGCTCTTGCAGCCGTTGCCAACATTCACCCAGCGCCAAGCGTAAGGCCTGGAAGGGATGAGAAGATCCACTCTGTCGTGACCAGCCACGCGAATCGCTGAACTCAGCCAAGTGAGCCACAAGTGAAGCTGCCGATTTTGGTCTCACCACTAGTGAAGCATCCAACTAGACATCCATCCGTCTCGTGACCAAATCGAGTATCGCCTCGTTCTCTTCCAGGACATCCCTTGGCTTGGGGTCCTGTGAGGCTCAAGACTGGAATACGGCATGCAGGGGCGGCCGTGAATGCCAAACAAAGGACTGGCTTGGAAAACTCCCGTGCTCTATATTTGTAGCTGTTCGCCAATCACGGCTAGAGCTAACAACTATGAGTATAAGTGTACATAATCGATTTTAAAAGTTTCCGTGCCCTCTTGGTCTGACAGGCTACAGGCTACTTCTCTTCAATTCTCATGAAAGCAAGCCTCGCACACAAAACTCCTCTTCAATCGCCTGGAACTGGGGCGACCGTATGGGCTTACACCTCACGAATCGAGTAGGATAGCGTCAATGGCCGCTTCTGAAGGGTGAGTCCACTATCACTGCGAGAGTGATGGACTTGGGGATGCAATCATTCTTCAAGGAGAGCTTGCTTTGCCATGATTTGCAGAGTGATCATTCCAAAATAGTGATCATGACTGCGATTTGCCGCATGGTGCCACAGAAAAAGGCCTCACACCAAGGGCTCTGGGCACCAGATTAGGACTTTCCACTTAGGGTTGCCACTGAGGATGCTCGTCATCTGCAATGCTGAAACACCTGCAGGGTCGAACCAGCCAAAACTGCCGGAATTGGCCCATGGCAATGCCAGTGAAAACCATTTCGATTGAAATCCGAAGCATCATGAGGCCAAGTACACATGGCCAGTGAAGTGTGGCACAGCAACACATGGGACCTGTAGGACTCATTTCGTCCCTGACATTTGCCCAAACTTGGCTATTCTTCTTATACCCACCGCGCACTGCCAGAAAGCTTTTCTAAAGAAACGAACAGGTCATACATACGGTCATATTTACCCTTGTGTAGATAACCCAAACTTGATCGAGGTGCCTTTGTGCAACAATTGAGCGCGCTTGTTTGTGCCATCTGCTCTTAGCCTTTGTTTCGCTTGTTGTTTTTGGATCCATCTGTTTGGCGGCGGAAGCCCTCTCCATGATTCTTGAGGTGTGGACAAAGTGGAAACATCCAATGACATTGTCAGATCCCGATTCCGCAAATAGTCATCGATGGCATCGTTCTTATATATAGTCTTATCGGATCCAATCAGCAAAGAATGGGACACAGGAATCGAACGCAAGTTGTGGCATTGAATTTCTTGGGTCCTTCAAGCTTCCCGACATTGGCGGTTCGTCCTTGGTCGCCTGAGCGAAGAAAAGCAAGCGATGCTGAGCCGCAGCTCTAAGCTGTGACTTCCGGGAATGGGTCGCCATAGGTAGGACGTATTGCACACCCTGCAAGAAAGAAGCAATTCTACACTCCCTGAATCATCATGGACGTGGAAAACCACCTGTTTGTGGAGGAACAAGGTCATCCAAGGGGCCACGCCAGAATGTTTGCAAAACTGCTTCATTCACCTCCTGCATCCTCCTGTCATGCCGCTGCCCAACTATTCATAATTACGCAGTTTTTGAGTTTAATACCCACCTGTGGCGTCTTTTCAACGACTCGGTTGCCTTGACCAACCACAACGGTGTGGACCCATAAAGCACTTTCTTAAGTGACTTGGTCCCTGGACCGACCCTGCGATACATGAACCTCCCCCTGAGTCTCCAAGGGTCTGGCTCTCAGGTCTGGGTGATGACCCAAGGCAGCCTGAACACATGACACAGGTGGGGTCGGCACACCGTGTCGACGTCCCACGCGTCAAATCACAAACGGGACCCAACGGTGTTGGGGTGTTGTTTCCAGGGCAACAAAACCAAACAAAACCCAAACCCTAGGGATCCAAGCACCTTCTCAGAAGATGATTGGAGGCACTGTTATGTAGGTTTGGAGGGTCCAAGTACCTTCTGAGAATGTACTTGGATCCCTAGGGAAATGCAACAAGACCTCACACATCCCAACACGACGTCCTACGATGTCCCATTCCTCTTTCGAAATGAACTCCGAAGACAGCTGGTCGTGACAGCTGGGACGGATGACTGAGCAGCACACGAGGCGGATGAAGATGTTGCACCAATGATTGTAGCGCAAGCACACGCACCCCTAGAGTATGAAGCCATTGGCCCTGGACTGGCCCTGGCTGGAGAGAAAAAGAACTGAAAGCATTCCCCAGAGGAGCAGATCGCACAAACTTTTCCAAAGACGGCATCGATGGCATAGCAGGCATAGCAAGACCTGCATGTCACTGCGTGCCCTCGGCTCCGAAAACCATCAAACCTTTGGATGGCTTCACTATGTTTCACAAGTATTGGCCATCACGGTCAGAATTCCATTTCCCATCACATTAAATCCTCGAGCATCTAAGCTGGAACACTCTTTGACATATCCCTGGAATTTCTAGAATGGGCCGCGGTCACAGTCAATGCAGCCTGACCGGTTGACCAAGGACGCTTGCACATGGGGAGATGCCCCGGGGAAGATTGGGCAATGCCAGGCAATGCCTCCTGCAACAAGCATCTAAAGCTTAAAGGGCTGGGGCTGTCAGCGTGAATCTGACCCCTCAGTCCATGGTGTCGAGGGCCACCACTTGGGCCTCAGTTCATGTCCAAGGTGGTGGCTTCATGAAGGTCACTTCTTCCGACAAACCAAACCTCATGGGCTCACTCTTCTGAATCCTTTTGAATCAATGCTACAGTAGACTCTTGATTAATAAACCCCCCATATGAGGAGCATGTCCAATTCAAATGGGAGGGTTTAGGGTCCTCAAGAGTCTAATTACAGTTGTAGATACAGGTAAACGACCGAGAACTACCAACAAGTCGCACCTGG
>CAXAMN010000003.1:1291309-1312859 GCA_963970005.1 Durusdinium trenchii | reverse complement strand
TGTCTTGCATCAACGTTCTGGACATTCATCACAGGAGAAAACTCAGGCTGAAACGGCGACGGTGCTTGACCACTAGGCAACAGGTCCCCCTGTGCACTGAACGTCGGTGGCGCAATTGGTACACGCAACTCCAGCGGAACAACAGGGAGATCAGCAGCAGGTGAACTGGACATCGCAGGCGAAGTAGGAACGTAGCCTGATCGTGAGCGGTCACCACGGGAACCATCATCATCAGCCATGGCCTCTAGATAGTGCACTACCTAGGGTGGGGTGAGACCACAGCTAGTAGAAAGCACGTACCGCACTTATGGCGATACGGCTGATAACCTGTAGATACAGGTAAACGACCGAGAACTACCAACAAGTCGCACCTGGTTTTCCTTGAGCCAAATGGTAGTTAAGTGAGACATGTATACAACATCCTAGCGTGAAACAACAACAGTACATGATCAAGGAATCATTCTGATGCACAGTCCATTGCGGCCCCTTCGCCCGCACTGGTCCGTTTCGCCCGCACACACGGACACTAAAGAGACACTGAACGTTGGATAACATTGGTCCTTCGGCCGGGAACAAACCGTTCCGGTTGCATCATGAAACACATTGAAACACAAAAACAAAGCACATCTAACCGAAGATGTATAGATCATTATATATTAGATAGTTCATGATGTATCCACTTCGAACCAAGAAGTGAAAATCCCGTCAAGCTGCTAGCTCCTCGGCGTCACATTCACCACCTGCGTGCTCGCTCCCGGGAGGGTTTCACATCGCATCGTCACCACCGCTTCCTGTCCGTCCGTCTCTGAGAAAAACAAGGGGCCAGAGAGCCCTCAGGGCGAAGTGGAGAGGCAACAAACACCATCTGCAACCAGCCTCTCACACCCACCGAGTTGTCGACCGCAGTGTCGACTTCAAAACCCTGGAGAGTAGGACTGTTCTAGGACTGTCCTGGCTGTGTCCAATAAGTGCTTCAAACCATAAACCAAACCATGCTTCCTGGCCTTCAGACTCGGAGCAGCTCCTGAACATGAGTCCACGAACGCACATCGCACGCACATCGGACACCTCCCACAGTCTAACTCTGAGTCTAGCATAGTCTAGCCAGCCTGTTATGCCGTTCATTGCAAAAAATACCAGCACATAGCCCAAGTGATCTCCATAGCGACTCTTGTCAACAGGGACTTGCGGTCTCATGACTTGCCAGGTGCAAGAACTGCCCGACAGGGACACATTGACACCCCTAACCGCGCCCCACTGCAGTTACACAAACATTTGCTTGAAAAGGCTGATCTTCGCCAGGTCATTATTTTCGCTATTGAGCGTCATTATATATCCATTCTAAACATCTTTGCATCTGGTCTCCTTTAAAACTCTAGCCCCACCCATCCTCCGACGCATTTCTCCCTACAACATCCCTACAACCCTGGTCGCCCAGCTCCCTTCCGATCCTGTAGAGCTTTAAGGCGCCGAAGAGTGAGACCTTGGAGGCTTTGAAGTTCACCGGATGGAACTGGAAGCTCACCTCACCCCGGCAGTGCGACCCGTAGGCAGCACGATCCCGGTCCGGTCGCAAAGCTGAGTTCAGCATCCTGTCGGGTGACCCTGCTGTTGAATGCTCTTCGGAGAAGACGAATCAAACGAAGGCACAGGAGAGCAGACTGGATCCAGCCAAACAGTTCTAGGGATCCAGCCAAACGGCCTCCACGCTCCACAAATCTCTGGAGCTGAGGCTCCAGGTATTCAAGCCTGGGAAGGACGTTGCGGAAGGAGCTGCTGTTGTCGATCTGCAACTACCAGTGTTCAATTGGTTTACATGAGTGGCTTCCTTGTCCTTTGGCCTGGCAAGCGCAGCTGCGTATTGATACATTAGCAGAACTTGCACTCTGCCGTGTCAAGAGTGTGAAGTTATGTGGATGTTATGTGTCAACACTCAACCACTGCTGAGCCACAAGTACCCCATTGCACCGGATGATACACATACTCTCCCTCTCTTGGCCACCCTGGCGCCCAAGGGAGCAAGTACGCAAAGAGCACTGTCACCTCGACAGGCCTCAGCGAAGCTGCATGGCTAATGAAATGGCATATTGGCACGTCAAAAAGGTGGAACATACTAAAGGGACAAGGTCAAGCGATTAGCCAAGCAAATCCAAAGAACCACACATTTGATCAGAAGACACGTGTCTCCAAGGCCACGAAGTTGCCATGAAGGCCAAGGTTTAAAAGCGTTGGCGGCCGGTGGATATGAACATGTCTGTTCTGGTGGCTTCGTGCACTCGGATGGGCCCGTGGCACTTCGAAGGAGGGAGCAGTGAAATCGCATTCGCGGAAGGTGCACCTCCGCGAAAAGGGCTGGCAAGCCTCTCCGACCAACAGCGCCCGCGGTTTAAAAGTCTCACCTGCGGTAGGAATTCTACAAACGACAATTCAAAGGCACATCTCCGCCTCCATGATCCACCATCCAAATTGATAAGCTCTCTACTTACAAAGTTCTGAGTTTCCAACATGGAAGCCACTCCAGCTAATTCAGCATTCGCTTCTGCCTGCCTGGATGGCCAGCTTTTCATGTTCATTTGCTTGACTCGGTGCTCACCATGAAGACTGGTCAGCAAAGTGCCCCGGTTGGGTTGCAATGCACTCCAAACTGTGATGAACTCTTGCTTACCTTCTGGAACTCGCTTAGGGTTAAGGTTTCCCATCTTCACTTCCAACCACCTATAGATCCAAGAGCAAAAACGATGCAAAACGCTTCCAACCACCAGGCTGGTACGCCTCTACTTTCGATCGTTTTGTCCAGCCTGAGGTGATGAAGATTGATATCGAGACCTGTCGCTGCTCGTGCCGCCAAGCCCGGGCCAAGGAGGCTTGGGATCTAAACACGTTGGTTAGCACCGAAGGCGTCCTCGGTGCCAGTCGCACGATGCGACTGTCGCTACGTTCGGAAGGTTTGTTTTAAGGCAACGTAGCCGACGTTCGTAGCTTCATGTAGCTTCTCTAGCTTACGTTCATCATGCACTTGTTACGTTCGTAGCGATGCACTTGTTGCTAAGGTCTGGGAAAGTAAATTGCTCCTAATTGTTCAATCACACAATGCCCCTTTGTACCGCACATGCTCAACGCCAGCTTTTTTGCACTCAGCATTAGTGGAGACATGTGAACCTGACCTGCAAACGCACCCTGGTGCTTCTTCATGCTAGAAGCATCTAGAAGCCATGGAGGTGAGTGATGCTTGGGCAAGCAGCATGCCCTCCACGAGCCTAGTGCATGTGCACCGCACCTTATTCGCGTTTTTGTGCTCCAATTGGAGCTCCAAGAGCAGGACCAAGAGGAATCACACATTTTGAGGAGCAAATATCTTGGAACCTTGAAGCTTTTGGTGCAGAACTTAGATGAAGGATGATGAATGTGTCCTTTCTCATTGACAAAACAAACAACCATTTCAATCTTGCTTTCGCTACTTTCCTCAGTTTTCCTCAGTTCCCTGGGGTGCTCTGCTTGGCGGCTTCAATGCACCAGCCGCCCAAGCCACAGCCCAGGTCGCAGGCCATATCTTCTGGACCAACCTACACACAGCAAGTGACCAACAGCAGGTCGATCAACACATGCGGCTGGAATCGCACGTCCCACCCTGAACCGGGCTTTCATGACAGTCGGTCAGATGTGAGACACACCCTTCCTGTCATCAGTGCCGGACAAAAACCTGGAGAAACCGTGGCTATCCCCAGTTGGTCAATAGTCAATAGTTTAATGTCTCTTCACCAATCTGTCAACATCGTCCGCGCAATTGGTTGCCCGTGGGCTGGGGTGCCCAATTAGTCCGTCAGGGCACTTCGTCTGGGCCATGGGCTCTGAAGCTCTCCGGCGATTCAATGCAGCACAGAGTTGAGGATGGTGCTGAGATGGTTCAAGGATGTTCAAGGTAGAAAGGGGTAGCTGTTGAGGTGGAAACTACAACTTCAATGGCTTGGCTGCCGCACTTTGGCAAGAGCACAGGCTTGTTCATGGGCAACCTGATGAAACATCAAGGTTCAGCAAGTTTCGCAACTGACATTGATCCGTTCCATCTTGGCCAAATTTGTAGGCAAAAACTCATCGAATTCAAGCTGGTTCACCCTGGAACCGCAAACAATCAATAAAAAATCTCGACAAGATCTCAGCAAGCCACAATTGGGACGTCATGGCATTGAGTTGGCTAAAAGGATAAACCAAAAAACATCCAGCTAATCATCTATTCAACACCTTTCAACACCTCTGGTCCATCTGGACACTCCGAGTTCATCTCTACTCTACACCGACACCTGTGGGCACGTGATCAATGGTACGAACTTCCCCGCGTAAGGCGCCTGAAGCGGTGGGACCAACACGGGTTTGCGGCAGCGAGGCGGCGAAAGAAGCGGCTGGGTTTGGGCCTGGGAAGGCCTCCATGGCATGCATGGCCTCCATTCATTCAAGGCCTCCTTACTTTATTGAACCAAACATCTCTATCTGGGTAGGTCGACTAGCCGGCCGGGCCTTTGGCAGAAAGGTCACATCACTCAAGTCCATGGTTGACCTGGCAACAATTCAAGCGGCGAACCTAAGAGTCAGAGTACCTATAAGAGGTTTGATGGGGTACGTAAACAGGAAACAGATTGTTCACATCTGACAGTCTGACTGTGGGCCGATGACCAAAACAAACAAGAGTACTGAACAGCTGTTGCGGCAGGTCTGCAGGATGTGTCAATCCCCCTTTCAAAAACCAATTGGCAGCTCACTTCTGTCCCTGCTTTTTTCAGAAAGCGCGGCTGCAGCAAGAGAAGAATGACTGAGAAGGGGTAGTTAGTGCCGGTCGGCAGTCTAATATTGAGCCTGAAAAAGGCTGATGGATTGGGGTCGCTGCTTCTGGGTTGAACTGAGAAGTTGAATTTGAGCATGATTGAGCCTTGCCTCACACGTTTTTAAGCATCGAATCATTGAGTCTCTGTTGGGCAGGTGGCTTTCACCAAGTTCGAGCTGTTCAGTCCGCCTGCTGTCTCACTGTTTCACTGTCGAAGCATGTTTCACTGTTCTGCCACTGTTCTTTGGCGGACAACGAATCGCTGAGACCCTAGCAGCGTTTGGTTAATAGCATGTGTGTGTGAGAGAACCATCCCTGGATTCATCTCAAAAGGCAATGATCTTGTAAAATCCCTCCCTCCCTTGCGCCATTGGTTTTGAGATTGGGTAAATGAATCTGAATGTAAAAACCAAAGGGCCACTTGCTCAGGAACACGGGGGGCACTAGAGGAACGTCAAAAAGTCCCAGGCACGTCAACCAACGGTCCACGTTCAGCCCTAGGCCCTAGCTCTTAACAGTTTAAAAGGTGTTCTGCCCAAAGAACATGGCACCGCAAACGAGCTTTCAGGAGGTTTCCAAAACGGGTCAAACCAAAAAATTGAAGGGGCCCATCCTACACCGCCCACAACTCAAAACGACGAAACACCTAAGCAATCAACCAAGCCACACCAACCGTGTGCGGCTCTGTCTGCCCCAAACCTGCTTCAGCAGCCTAGCTGAGTCTGCTAAGCCTCCACGCCCCATAGATTCCAGGTGCACATGGCAGCAGGGGACTTTGAAGGGTCAACGTGGAGAAAAGAAGCAAAGTCACTACAAGTGTTTCACCTTGCAAACAAATAACAGAACCACTGCAAAAAGCGAGGAATAAAGGACGACTATAAACGCCAGTAATCTTTTTGAGTGTCCCCTCGTGAATCGCCCGGGTACCCATGTTTGAGCCTGTGCTGGGCTCTAATTATGTCTCTGTTTACAAATCTGGCTCATGAGGTGTTCTACAATTAATTGTGTTTGAGGAGGCAACTCAAACCGATTGGATTGGTGGCAACAGCCTCAAGCCCGCTGCTTGATCCTGGAAGCTCTCAATTTGTAGACTTTGGTTAAAGGTCTCGACTAGCGCAATTAGTAGCAATGGCCTCCAGGTCCAACCTAATAGCAGCATGGCCTCCAACCTAGTAGCAATGGCCTCCAACTAGTTAAGAGTCTCGAGATCCATGCCGAACCACCTGGGCTGTCAAGGAGCCTTGGGTTCCGCATGCGGTTGCAACAGCATGCATCTTGTTGTCGCAGTCTGACGAGATTTGTCCTCAAAACCTTGCAGTGTCTCATATGACAACTATCATATTACAGTATATCTATCTATATTATATATATGACAACCAGGTGTGTGGATGGTGTATGGCTCTGCTTTTCTTGTCGATGTCTTCCGTGTCTTCTGTGCGTCCGACATATCTCCTTGCCTTCAACTTC
Organism: Durusdinium trenchii; assembly: GCA_963970005.1. Lineage (NCBI taxonomy): Eukaryota > Dinophyceae > Suessiales > Symbiodiniaceae > Durusdinium > Durusdinium trenchii. The sequence continues at coordinate 1,306,576 of CAXAMN010000003.1, read as the reverse complement.
TCACTGACCGGAGTGAAGTCCCCCCTCAAAAAAACAGACCGGAAAGAACGGTGCCGCTGCAGCTTTGCTATGTCAATCGAACAGCTTTGCTATGTCAAATGTTGCAACACTGCTTAAAGGTGACCTTTCCCCAACAAATAAACGACTATTATAGCTTGACCTTCTCGATTTACAAGAGCCTCCTGAATTGAAGACCTTGGACCTCCACTGCAAAACCAACAGAACATGAAAAGGTGGCAACCTGTGCGCTCAAAGCGGTGACTGTGGTACTGTCCGCTTTGGGAACGGAATCTGGGAGCCTGACTTTGTGACAGACCCCACTTCCGACAGACTTGGAGAGCCTGAGCCGAGTGGACAGCTTCAGTGACTAAACTGGGGTGGTCATGAGGATTCCTTCGATTCCATTCAATGAAGGATAGGTTTCGATTCCATTTCGGTCTTTTGCATTTGTCCTTGCGACTACCGGCACCTTTCCCAGGGTCAAGGCCAGAACCAGCATGAGTTCGCGCCTGGTGCCAGTCAAGAGGCACATATTTGGGATATCAAAGCTATGGGTATGTATTTGAATAGGGAGGTCCCTAATTAATGGGTAGTACTGATCTATTTCCCTTCTTCCAGAGGGTCGATCTGGGTAGTCTCCCTATTTTTAATACACACTCAGTGTCATAAGTGTGAGCTCACATCTTTTCACATCTGTGCCGTTGGCAGCTGCTGCAGGCCCCCGCGTGTTCAGGCGTTTTTTTCACATGGAAAAGATGGATCATCCACGCGTTCCAAATAGCCAGGCTTCAAACCAATGATCTGATCATGACAGGCTATGGCAATGAACCCAGCAAACTCAAGACATTTGGACAAGTGGGCACTGGCAGGATGTACCGTCAGGCGCCTGGCAGGAAACTGGAATCCCTGGCGCGGCGTGGCGGTGACCATGCTTTCCAGCATGAAGCTTGTAGGTCCAAGCTGCTCTCATGTGCGACTTGAGCCACATGGGAACCCACCTTTTAAATATGACCACCACACGAGATTCCAAGGTTCAATTAGTTCAAAATGTCTGGTGTCTTGATGTGCCAACTTTGGAACTGCGCTGGGACGAACCAGTCGGCCAAGTCGACGGAATATCCCCGACAGCGTCCGCAAAACGGCAGCCTTGGGCGGCCGCAGCAGCCACCTTGGACTCAAGGAAAACTATTTGGAGAGATGGACTCCAACCCTATAGCGATGGACAATGGCCGCCTCCAACCTAATATTCTCCACATGAAGTTGAGTGAATAAACAACCAAGTTGCAATGAAGCTCGAACTGCTCATCAGCACAGGGCATCAACTTGCCCTCAATTCAACCGGCTTCCATAGTGGCGGCCAGGTTTAATGCAGCTTGTCTCTGTGCTCCCCCGCTCGTGCTACCCTTGCCACGGCTTGAAAGCCAGAGGGTCGAGAGCACCTGGCACGATGGAATGACTATGCATGACTCCAAAATTGCGACAAACTTAGTGCTCTAGCAACGGATGCCCTAGTAGCTTCTTGTTCCTAGTAGTAAGGCCAGGAGCTACTAGTAGCATCCTTGCTCCTAGTAGCATTGCCCTGTGTTACTAGTAGAGCATCTAGCTGGGACCTGAACCATCGAGCTCAAGAACCACGTTGACTGAGCCAGTCGTCCCAAGCGCTCCTTTTTGGGACTAGTCAATCTCACTAATCTGTGAGTTCCACCATCTCCATTGTTCCATCTTGGCGCTACGTGCTACTTCGTCCTTCACCTCCTCACTCCTCAGCTGGACGTGCTTTAAGCGCCGCAGGGTCAAAGAGGTGCGACGAGGAGCGCGGGGGATTTTTTTCACCTGGCGAAGGTCAACGAAAAGAACGAAGAGGAGTCAGTCGGTTCAATCATCCCAAGTACACTCCCCGGGAAATCATCCCATGTAGTTGGTTCACTTATTGTTGGCGTAGCTCCCGGCAAATGGAAGATCTGCCATGAACGAAGGATGGTGTAAACAATTATGGCATCGCCCAGTTCGACCACATGCCTTCAGACCGCCAGGTGGACCAGGGAGAGGGTCTGATCCTGGTGTCTTTCACCTCACTACCGTCACCACCTCACTGTCCGTGGATTAGACATGATTAGACGAAGAATGTTCTTTCGACGAAACAGACCGAAAACGCCAAGCCGCCCGCGAAGGAGCCAAGGCAGGCGAACGCCCCGCCCACGAAGGCGCAGCTGCCAGGCTCGCGTGCGAAAAGACAAGACCAAAAGCCTTTCGTAACCCGAAACGAGTGGCCCGTTTGAGTCACATCCACCGTGACATGATCGATCCGGTGGACATAGAGCTCATAAGCTTCACGCTTGAGGACCAGCAAGGAACGGGGTTCCAAGAGCAGCTCCAAGCGTGGGGGGAGAGATGGATAGATCTTCTTTTCCACTAGGCCGAAATACATGAGGGCAGGGCCTTCCAAAGTGAGAATGGCCACTTCTGATTCGAATCTCGGGCCATCACTGTGAGCGTCAATGCCCTGTCCAGGAAGGTATTGATTGATTAGGCACTGGTCTGGAACGCTAGACATCCCACCAGCATCAACTAGCCCACGTCCAAGCTCGGCGATTTCCACGGGCAAGTCCTCACAAATGGCACCCTCCGGATGGGGAACACCTCCTAAGCACAGCAGAGCACGATTCCTCAGCTGGATCCAGCGATCTTTGAGGAAGTCCCCATAGATCAGAGACACCAACGATCCTTCCACCTCTCGGCTGATGTAGTCTCGCACCAAGAAGAGTGGAAGTTCTTCATGAACCTGCCGGAGTGGCCAAGCTGGTCGCGCACAAGCACGTGCAGCAAATTCCTGACGTGCTTCGTGCCAAAGAGCGTGGAAGTCAGCGAAGTCTTCTTCAAGCAACGTTTTCGGAGCCCAAGGCTTTCCCATGACATAATGCAAAGCGACACAAGTACTTGTATTCAGGTCAGCTTGATGCTTTGGGTTGCGCATGGCATGCTGTAGCGAATTGAAGATTGGTGGCAACCTGCGCACCTTCTTCCGGAAAAAATTGATTCAAAAAATCCTGCTCAGCAAAGGGCATGGGCGGCAAGACCTCAGACACAGCTCCATGTTGGTGGTGATCCTTGAGCCAAGCTATCATCTCCGAGAAAATCGATGCACTAGGGCGAAAAACGAGCACCCCAGCATTGAAGTAGAAGTCACCGCCACCAGCTTCTTGGGCTGTGTAATTGCATGATTCACTTCTCCAACATTCGCAAGCAGGCACTGCGGCCAACATCCCTCGTGAAGGAACAAACTCAAGCAAAGACTCTACCTCATTCAAAATCAAAATGTCCGAATCCATGTAGACAATGATGTCATATTCCGTCAGTGCCCACAGGCCAAGCTTCCTCCAGCAAAAGCTGAAATTCGCCATCAAAGGCTCCCCCACGCCAGCAGGTACAGGTACATCTGGCAGTTCCGATAAGGCTCTCAAGGTCACCCCTGGCACCAGCGAGAGCTCGGCCTCGCTAAAGGCAATAACCTCCACATCCAGCGGCAAGCGACGCCGAAGACCTGCGGTCAACACCAACGCGCCCGGTCCATACTCCGCCGAGGCCAAGGTGACGAAGGCCACCGAGGGCTGCGCCGAACGTGCTGAAGGGCGTGAAGGGCTCCGGGAGCGGGCCATGGTGGGAATGTCTCAGAGGACATTCCGTTGGACAATGAGACCTCAGAGACCTCTAAAAACCTCTGTCTTTCAGGTGCTCTATCTCATTGTGCAAATGTGGCCAAACAAGGCATATACATGCGTACGCCAGGCATATTGGAAAGGGTCAAAGGTACGTTACTTATATAAGTAGCTGGTGCTGCAAGACAACACTGAGCGTGTGTTTGGCTTAATGAATGGGGCTGACTCTGACTCTGATTCTCTGTTCTGTGGTGGACTTGATAGGCGCTGTACGCAGCTCAAACGGCTTGAAAGCTTGGCCACGAGGAGGCCTTGCTGACTCAAAACCATCATCAAACGAATTGGCTACAAACGAACGGTCCAACAAGTATAGTAACACGAGCGACGCGAGTAACACAAACATGGAATGACCATGTATGACATGCTTCAGGCTATTGGCTCTGCTAAAGCGAGCTGAATGTAGCACTGACCGCCCGCGCCTCTTCTGCGTTCGCCATGCTGGAGCTATACACTCCATAACTACAGCCGTTCAGGTAAAACTTGATAACAAACCATTGATGCTTCGAATGTGGCCGAAGAAAAAAATCCTAGCATCGACCATTGGCCTGCTCCGTTCGTGCTAGTCAAAAAGGTTCCGAAACCTCTCTGGTAGCTTGTGAACGGTTGATGCTCAAAGCCTCAACCGTTGATGCCGACCTCCCATCCCAGAACTTAAGCATTGCCTTCAAGCAAGACGCATCGGGCATGGGCCACAAATCAACGAAGAAGCACCACCCCGCCACCCTACACCAGCAAACATGACTTCCTGACCCCAGAGGACCGAGGTACACAAACAACCATCCGCGCTGTTTTGGATCTTCAGGTAGGCCCCTTGCTGCTTGGCGCTGGGCCCACACTGTGCTATCTTCATCGTGCTGCACTTTTGTGCAGCGTGCGGTCACTGTTGCTGGTGCCGGAGTCGCAACCTTTGGCCTGAGTTTGGGAGCAACAAAGCATAGCGCCAGCTCCGAACCAAACCCAAGGATGGGGTGCCTCAGTGGAATAAGTACCTATAGCTTGATTGAATCCAGAACCTGTCACACTAATGTACATAGTTACACATTCACGAAAAGCCGCACAGTTAGTATGTTGGGGTGCCTCCAAGAAGCTTGTGTTGAGATAATCTCACTCTCAAAATGTAAAAATCTTGCGCATATTCCTGTGTCATTTCGCGGAAGATTTGTGAATTCGGTGGCCGCCCGCAATCCCAGTGACGCTGCCAAGAACAGCTTCGAGTGCCGCCTCAGTCGAAACGTTCGGAACTGTCTCGCAGGTCCAGTTCGCATCAGCCTGCGAATTGACCCGGCCACCCTTGAGGCTTGGACTGGTCCAGGTGATCCTTGGAATCCAAGACCAATTCAATTAACCAAAAAAATAAACGAACCAACTTCTTTCATGATCTTTGTTTTCTATCATCTTAGAGTCAAGATTTATGGCACTACAAGGCTGATTGGGACTTAGATCTTGCATCTCTCATGTACATGATGATGGACCCAAAACACCAGCAACGGGTCTCCCCCCCAAAAAATGCCTATAGCCTATAACTGCAGTTGTGGCGAAACAAGTGCCACGCACACACACACGCAAAGAAGAAAACAACACGTTGACTTAAGACGTCTCCACAAGGACTGCACAAGGAGCTGGCAACGTTTTTCACCCGAACTCGGTCCCGTGGACGAAACCCAACTCACCTGGCCTCTGCGGTTTTGGCCCTTCGGGCCTCGTCAAAACTGGTGTCAAACTAGACATGACCCTACAGACTCTACCGTAGACTCTACAACATGAGCAGGTCTTGAGAAACAAAGAACCTTTTGGAGCAAGGAGCCTATATGAATCTATAGCACACTCTAGCCGACTATAGCATCATAATGTGTTTTAATGTGTCTTTACTATTTGCATCAATTTCCATGGGCTCCTCCGGAGTCCTGCAGTTCGGTGGCCTGGAGACCCATCCTGCAACGTCCACACTTCCATCTGGCCTGCACTGCATGAGTCCAAGCCATGTAGCAAGTGACCGACAGGCACGAGTCCCTTTGTCTTACCGGGAAAAAGGGTCACTGCATTACTGGACAGTAACAGGTCTACAATATAGTATATATAATCCCGAGCACCTGCTTAAAAAAAACGCACACCAAATTTAAAAAACACATCATGTCGGATCCCCCTAAATACGGCTTATATTTGTTTTTTAATTACCGCCCTTTCAAGCCGCTACTAAACTACCAACATGGCCGATTTTGGAGGGGTTTTTCTTATTAGGTTCCAAAAACAACCGTAACTGCCCACCTCTGTCCGCCCTGTCTATCCACCATGACACGCCGCGCTTGCACCAGCAGGCTTTCCTTCCCCCAATGGCACGGACTCACGCAAATGCACTTGCCACCGAGGTCATGCAACACCGCATGGCACAGCGACATCACCTTTCGAAAGCTTTAGCTGTTAGTCTACTGAAGAATCACTATTCTAATGAAGGTTGTTGTAGGGGAAAAGGAAGACCCTTCGATCTGGATGTTTTTTTGCATGTTTGATACGTGTTCAATAAATGATTTTATATAAAATTTCCCTTGATTATTTGTTGGTTTTGAAACTCTTTCCAGGTGACCCTATTTTGGACCCCCCCGATTTCAGGGACCCCCTATTAGAAAAAATGCGATCGAGGTTTCCTTATTGGGGGGGGGGGGCCTCGTGTTTTTTAATAGGTGGAAGGGATTATATATTATATATTACTATATCATATATCATATCCACTCTTCTACCATCTTGGACCTCTCTAACTCCCATTTAGCATTTCCTCTGTCTGTATTGCACCACTACGGCGCCTTGCAGTGACCGAGCAAGTCTTCCCACCTCAGCGGGAAAAACTTGCTTAAGACATCTTAAGACAAAGGTTGACTTGCTGGTGCAGTGTCTAAACTGCCATCAAACACCCCAAGTAGTGGCATAACATGGCATAGCCATACCGTTCTTTTTCTCAGCATGGCATAGCAGGTTTGGCATAGCATGTCAAGTGTCTAAACTGCTATCTCCCGGTGCATCAAGACCCCCAAACATGCCGTGCTAACCATGGGTTTCCCCCACTGCGCTGGATTCCGTCGGTCCGCAGCGACGAAGGTCGGTCCCAGGCGCTCGAAAGGAAGGTCACGACCAAGTCCTGCACTCTCAACTGTCCATACCTCAACTGTCGGTCGGATGGTCAGACGACAAAACCGACATCCAAACGGTTGAGCCGGAGACGAAAGAAGAATTGGCCGGAGACGTTGGGCCTTTGCTTTCCCACCGGTCGGAGCCGAAGGCCTACGTCCTTGCCGTCCTGCGGAGTGGTCTTTCATGTTAAGAGTGTTGGGCTCTTAAAGGTAGCATGTCATACTGTCATACGGGCGTTTTTGTGGACAGGGATGGAATCAGGACGGCCATGTGTGACAGCTGCATGGTTGGAGCCCATCGGATTTGTGATGATTTGTGACTTCAGCATACCTTCAGCTCTTCCAAGTGTGTTCAGAATTTCTCCAGCAACACAAAATAAGTCTCAGAACATCAAGCCATGCCATGAAAACCCGAACCCGAAACTGGCCAAACAAACCAGTTTGATCAACTAGAAAAACTGGTCCAGCCATGCTCGGTCCGGCTGCTCTCGGCGTACCCACGGCTCGTGGTCGGATGCTGGGGCCCCGGCTTGGGGTTGGAATGCTGCCAACAGCCTTGGAGAGCCTAGTGCCGTGGGTGCCATCCGTTCCGAAGAAAGTGGCTCATTGGATGGTGCTTAGAGCAAGGTAATTGTCGTTCGATGTCATCCACATTGATTGACAGCCTCCTAGTGAATTCATCCCCCCAAAACCCCGAAAGCAACAATTCTCAATCCTGTGATGAATCCCCTGCCATGCCATACCCAGAAAAGGGAATTCGGTCTGATTCGGTCTGCCATTGCCATACCCACGTCGTTCGGGACCGCGAACGGACCACATGGAACCTGAGAATTGACTGGTGATTTCGACCATTTCCTCTACATACAACCCAGTGGTTTTGGAGTTCCATGTTAATCTGCAGGGGAGTATCTATTCTAGTTGGAGCCAGCCATCAAAAGTTCATTGTGACCGGCGTTGGCAGGAGCGCCAGCAGTTTGGGGGCCTTTTGCGCTGCTCCTCCACTCTCCCCTCTTCCTCGCCGCCCAAAGTCATTTCCAGCTGTTCCTGGCCCAGCATGAATCACAAAGCAACCAACCACACTTTTGAACCTGCTGGGCCAGGAACAGCTGCTAGACAGCTGGGTCGGCCTGGACAGCTTGGTCTCTCTGGGTCTCCCGTTTCGCCTCGGTCTTCGGGGCCCAGGCGGGCCCGGAGGTCAAGTGGTTTGAAAGGGGTTCAGACCGTGGCCCCAAAGTAACTTGACCGTGGCGTAAGGTTTCCAATACATGTTCTATGTGGGGATTTACGAACGTCTATCTATTTGGGAGATTTGGATCAATTCACATGAACGAGTTCCAGGCTCTCACTTCTATGCGGGAGCAAAGGTAAGCTAGAGACACTGGCCGCCCTGAAATGCTCGCACAAAACACTTCGGATAGAATCTATCGAATAAAGCCTGGATCACATGGTGGCTTCTCAAATTTTGAGTCTAGTTTGGTACTACAAACTTGGCATGCTAGATTCTAGCAACCAGTAACCAGTCCTATAATATTATGTTACAGTTGATCAACTGATCAACCAAAGCCTTGAAAGTATATCATTGATATCGTGAAACGAGCCTGGGGCTCCAGGTGGTAGCACTTGGACTTCAATCGCTCCTCCCTTGCCCGGCAACTTCACTGGACTACGGAGGGTGCCAAACAGTTGGTGTGAACAGTCTGATGTGTCTTCCACGCCACGGAACTCACGCATAGCATAGCATACGTCGCCCCCAGCGACATGCGTCGACATCTTAGTCGTCGCAAGTGCCAAGGGAGACAGATGGGCGCAGCTGCCACGTACGAGACCGAACCGCTAGCTGTCCATAGGTCCTGTGCTAAGGGTTTAACCTCCAGTGGTTTGGTAAGAAATCCCTCCTAAACACAAGGACTCAGGGTCTAAGGGTAAGGGCACCTTTTCGGACAGTCAAGGTGCTGTATGGGAAAGTGGTGGAATTGGGGGTGAAGACTGATTCTAGTTCTTGTTCCTAATAGCTTCTTGCTCCTAGTAGTAGGGCCAGGAGCCCCTAGTAGCGTCCTTGCTCCTAGTAGTAAAGCCAGGAGCCCCTAATAGCTTCTTGTTCCTCTTATATACCCGTTATCATGTATCATCCCGTGCATCCCTTCTCCGAGCGGCGGGTGCTTCGTATTCGCTTGATGCCTCCTGCTCCTGCGCGCACTGCGCTTGGCAAAGCTCACCAAACGTGGAGGCTGGCACCAAAACGCTTTGACTCGTATCAGTCCGTAAACTGTTCGTTTCAATACTGAAGAACACAGAGAAAGGCAAAAACGATCAAAAACGCATTTTCTGAAGATTTACATCGTATATCAGTTCACTGGAATGGACCTACCCTGGGCTGGGATGTGCTGGGTTTGCAGCGCTGCGCTCTTTCAGCGGTTGTGGAATGCCCACACCAAGAATTAGTTTGCTTTTGCGTCACCGGAATATAAGCAGCATGAAAACTGCGAGACATTTGCGACCAAGATCAATACAAAGTTGAAAACCATACGGTGGCTCATTACCCAGAGCGAACAGGGTACCCAACTAGGTGAGAAAACACGTGCAGCAATGGTCATCCTTCAGTGCAAATCTGCACTAAGCCCTTCGAACCAGAAAGCTTTGGTCGTCCTTTGTCTTAAAAAAAGGACGTTGTGCAGATGAACACAAACACCGATCCAATTCCAAACCGTCCCGGGCAATGAACCCCCAGGATGAGCGATCGCAGTGCTGAACCGCCGGACCGCGGACCGCGGGCAGCACCTCCTCGCTCAAAGAGGGGTCCTCATCAGAAGCGTCGGCCTCATCAGGTACGTCATCACGCGTCCATGGAAAGCGGAGCGAAAATGAAAAAAAGGGGGTCACGAGACATGGACACCTGTTTGGCATCGAGGATTTACATGGGAAAAGTGCTTGTCAAAGCTCCTTGGAAGAGTATGTTTCAGATGATTTCACCCGGAAACGATAAACTTCCTACCGGAAGCTTCTGTCACTTTGTCAAGGACCTCCTGTGCACCGTAAAACGCAGCTTGCAACGTCAAACCACAGCTCCGATCTGGTAGTCTTGGTGGCTTGACCCATCCGAGAACATCATGGACTGGTTGCTTTCAACTCGGAAGAAGATGCGTCAGTGGGATCAAGCAATGGGTAGAAAAATATCTGAAACCACCACCCAGTGGAGTACTTGGATCATCAGGGCTTAGACTACAGCACCAACACCAAAGGTTCATCTGCTCCCTATACGAAGGGGCCACCACTAGGGCCACCGAAAACCAACACCTGAGGTAGTGTGCGTTGCATGAACGGAAACATCACACGGAAACCTCCATGGGGCCTGTGCCCTGTAGGCCTTGGAATTGTGTGTCGACTTGCTTTCTCTGACTTCGCAACATCAAAGTGGATGGCATGGCCCCTTGGAAGACCACTTTTTCCTGCACGAACTAATGGTGTTTTCTCTCTCTTTTTTTCCGCTTCCATTGTTAGTCTGCGAGTTGGGGTGTGGCAGTTGTGCATGATGTCACCTTCTGATGGGTGCAGATATGTGCAGATGTTCCACCCGAACCCGGACCAATGATGACAAATGGACTCCAATGAACTACTCCACGGTCTACCAACGACTCAGTCCCGGCCGTCGTGCCTTCGGCACTCGGGCCGATCGCGGCCGAGCGGACCGCGGCCGGAGAGCACGGCCGCCCAGGCGGCCTGGAATGGTTCTGAACGGGCCAAGCGAAAAGGGCTTTGGACAATCCGCACTCCATGCGGTTTCAACGTGCATTGTGAGAGCCTGAAGCTGGGGCAGCATCCAAAAATCCAGATTAACTGAACATAAGTAAACCAATAACATTCCTGAAAGCTGACTGAGGCATATTACTTCGATCCTTATAAGCTAAAAAGATCTAAAAAGTCTGGGAAGTTTTCCTCTAATTCCTTCAACTCACTTCATCAACCTACTGGGATAGGCTGGAACCAAGGCACGAGAGACCTCACAAAAACACCAGCTCACACGGTGAAGGAGTGCGCCGGTGACTCACATCGGTGGACATCGGAAGGTCACATCCGAGTCACTCACTTCACATCACTGGTCAACCAATTTCGATGTGAAATACAAGTAAAAGTGGATCAGTTTATTGTTTTATGCCATTGTTCAATCCACATTTCAAGTGGATCTTCTATGGATCTGCGGTGGAAACCCACCACTGAAATCGAATTCCACATGCCTCGATGACGTTTCGCAGGCTCCGCAGGCTCATCTTTCCTTCTTGGCGGCAAAGGTGAACAGGTCGGACGAGTCATTTAGAGAGGAATTCTGTAAGTCTGTAGGTCATTGCCACTCTCCAAATACTTCTCTTCTTGCTGTGGAAGATCGGTGGACCAACCCTCTGCCATCAGTTGATTTCAGCAAACTTCTTCATTTGGAACTTACTTGAAGTATCTTGAAGCTGACATGAATGCCAACCTTACTTGCCTGAAACGGGTCAACTGGGCCTTCGCTTCCGGGGCTTAGCGGCAATGGTCAGCCCTGGAGAAGAATGCCACCACCGGTAGAGATTGGCCTCAATCATCTGGCATGTGGGAGGAGTTGAGAGACTTCCCCCAAAAAGGGCAGGATGAATGCAAGTATTGCACTTGGCACTTCATAGATGTCACCAATGGTGCAACGGGCACAGCACAATACAATGCGTGCACTAGTGGGTGTGCTTTTTCTGCCCATCGCCTACACTGCATCCCCAATCCCGTGCATCCTGCCTGCTCCTCCGTCTGCTCCCGGCGTGCACGGGGCGCCGGCGAGGGCACCAGCCGTGGCGAAGGCCGTGGCGAAGTCATCGGGCCCGGTGATTGCACCGGCAACGCGGCGCGCGCAGCGGTGAGGGCGGTCTCCAGGGTACCGAAGGCCTAGAGGCATTGCATGTTTGTTGCGACGTGCGGGGCGGACAAGTTGGCATCTCTCATCAACATCTCCATTCACCAAAGTATGGAACCCAAATTGGCATCTCCATTCACCAAGTTGGCATCTCCATTCTCATCAACATCTCCATTCACCAATCCTCCCAAATGCACCCAGACTCAGTAGACGGACGGCGCCTTCTTCGCCTGCAAGACCCGATCTTCCACCGTCTGCGAATCCAGTTTCACCTCGTGAGATCTGGACAAGACGCCACACAGAAGACGGCCACTCGTGCCGTGGTCGGTGCCTTGCTACGTTCGTAGCCTTCTTGTTACTAGTATAGTAATGCCCTTGTTGCTAGTAGCGATGCCCTTGTTAGTAGTAGCTTCTGGCTACTAGTAGCCACATACTCAGACATACTCATCACATGGCCTCCAAGCTGGACATTGGATCTGAAGCCACACCACTTTGCTTGGATTATGGACACCTTGGACATCTTCTCCACACGATGATGAGATTTGGGCCACAGCCGATTCCAAGGAAGTGCGTGCTTGGTTGCAGAACTGTTCCGCCAAAGGGCCTTGGACTTGGTTGAGAACCACAAACACAGCGGCAAAGCGGGAAACGCATTGAATGAGGCATAGCATGCAAATCTGAACTGCTGAGACCAGGCAATGAGGGACGGCAACAGAACACCAAGCCCGCGCGAGGCACTGTAGAATGATCCGGCAGGTATTCCACATAAATAAATGTATGTATATATAAATACATGTATAATATATATATATATATGCCTATCGCCTTGCACCCCACTTGCAGGGTAGAGGATGGTAGAGGAACGCGCAACCCTTACAGTAACAGGCGGACTGATGAGTGTAGATTGGGCCCGTCCAAGCTGTCCAAGCTCAAGAATGGCTCCGCTTGCTTGTCCCATGCTTGAAGAAATGGCTTTCGGCTTGGACACTTGACGTTTCAGCTTGGATAGCCAAGCACCGCAAGCACGGCCGGGTCTCCGGGCAGTTCTGGGCCGTGCTGCCTGAGCAGTCGGGTCCGAACCAAAAGATGTGAAAAAGAGCTGCGAGGTGACGAAGGACCACGGCGTCTTTTTTGGACCCCTCCGTTTTCCCTGGAAAATGGAGGTTAACCTTTTCATCCCGTTGGATTTAAGTGGGGAAGCCAATCCGGTCAAAGGATGTTAAAGGTTGTCCATAGTGACCCGCGACCAAACGTGTGTGCAAAGGTGGTCATAGCCATAGCCGGCCAATCCTAATGTGGTCCGAATGAAACGGATGCAAAAGGAACCCGAGCTGGAAAACAATGTTGGGTGTGTCCAACGAGCTTGGAGATGAAGAAGCTAAAACCCATTCCTCCGATCAACGCCCGATCTCCTAACCATGCCACAAAAAAAACATTTTTTGGCCATGCCCTGTTCAATTAGCTCCTCCCAAAATCTCCAAATGACATCTGGATCAAGAACCAGATGCACACGAGCAAAATTGAGCAGTACAAGTATCACAGAGTGATTAACATGGCCATGCACCATTTCTCCTAGCAAAGGCTGAAGAGCAACTCTGCAAACTTCGAAGAAGCATGGCCAGCCCTGTAGAAACACAGCGGCCCACAAGCTTCTTCCGACTCTTCCTCATGAACTTGGAGCCCTGACATGCAGCTATACCAGCAGGAGTCCTCAGGCAAACAAAGCACCAATTCGAAAAACGCCTACCTGCGCCTACCTGCCACGCCCTCACACGCGCAACTCATCGCTTTCGCGCTGGCGTCGACCCCCGTTGCGTCGACCCGTTACTGCTGCGCCCCCGGCGCCAGTAGCAGGAGTACGGCCCAACAAAAGCGCCTGGCGGTTTTCAAAAGCCGTTCAGCGGTTCATCCAGAATCCGATAAAACTGGTGACACCCTTTTTCAAGGTCGCTGCTTTTTGAAAGACATATTCCGTCTACCAGTACAAATCACATCTATATCTATATATAGACACTCACCCAAAGCGTTCCATCGGTGTCTCCAACTCCAAGTCACTTAGAGTGAGGTGGCTGCACTGAGTGGAAGAGCTGCTCCAGGAAATAGTGGATGCCATCCTTCTCCCAACCTGAGTCGAACCACAAACGAACCCAACAGTGACAGCCTCTCTCTTCGCGAAAAGAAAAGAGGTGTCTCAATCGAGTGGGTCGTAGAAACAAAAAACATATGTCATAAAATTATATAACATCAACACATGGAACCTGAAAACCACTGGGTTGTAGAGGAAAATACTGTAGTTCCATGTTAATCTTCCAGGGTGTATATACAAATAATAACATGGCACTTGGTAGGACCAGCTTAGGCAATCAAAAGGCTACACAACTCTTGAACTTGCTAGTCAGCTTCCCCACCAAAAGAAACACACCCCAAAACCGCTCCGAGCAGCTGTGGAGAGTGCTCCGAACCAAATCAAGCACCTGAAATCTCCAGTTCAGAACGCCAAGTACACACTCTCATGGCAACATCACAACAGGTAGGGGAATGTTGGGGGGCAGTAACGATCCAGCATGGAGCCTCCCACATGGATCAAGGAGTGATAGCACCGCTGTGACAAGCACAGGTGCACATGTGACAGTGCACAGGTGACACTTCTGCATGCAACACTACGCTACATCTTTCCAAGACGCATCATTGACCACGCTTTTGACCATCATATTTCTTACATGTTATACTCACCACCCGACTGCTCCCCAAGAGGTGCTCTTTTGTGCCAGGTCTCGCCACTGACATCGGACGAATGATGACGAATGCAGCTAGGTCAATTGGACGTCAGGCCCCAAGTCGAGGGATGCGGCTTGTTCCAAGCCGTGGTGTCGCGCATTCGGTGCTGAGGGCACGACCGGCGGAAAAGAATGAAAAGATCCACTGCGGAGGCGGCGAGCCCAGTGGGGTGGTTATAAAAGGTGTGGTCATTGATGGAAACGTCCAAACTTGTAGCGCCGTCGTAGACCGAGCAATAACCGCATCCTCCGGCTTTGGCCAGAAGCGTAACTTATGTACGCTCATCTCAATCGCAAAGACATGGTCGCAACATGTCAAGAACACATGCCCCAACAACCCGTGCTCAAGTGTCCATTGATATTATTGTCAGGGCTGAATTGGCCACGACTTTGGGCAATAGTCGTGGGTGGGGTGGGATGTGATGGGATGTGTTGTGCTGAGATTTGCGATCTGGAATCTGCCAAGTTAGCAAGGGATGCTTGGGCTGGCACGGTGCCCTTCACTCCCATGCTGGGAAGATGTCCTCAAACACCGCTGGATGGATGTCCGAAGTTATACATTCACTTCCCCCGCCGCCGTGTCACTGGCATGGAAAACAGCTGCTGAACGACACTCTCGGCAGTGTCACAGGTCTCTGGTATGGACGTGTCATGGACCATATCTGGTACTAGTAAGGCACTTGTTACTAGTAGCTTCTTGTTACTACTAGTAAGGCACTTGTTACTACTAGCGTGGCACTTGTTCCTAGTAGCTTCTTGTTACTACTAGTAAGGCA
>CAXAMN010000003.1:1274963-1290712 GCA_963970005.1 Durusdinium trenchii | reverse complement strand
AGGCACTTGTTACTACTAGCGTGGCACTTGTTCCTAGTAGCTTCTTGTTACTACTAGTAAGGCACTTGTTACTACTAGCGTGGCACTTGTTCCTAGTAGCGAACATTGTTACTGCTAGTTGTTTGTAACAAGCGCAGGGGGCGCACGGGGACGGAACTGAAAAGGACGCCACTGGCGTGCACAATTCCGATCAGCACGCAGGCCGTTTGATGGCTATGCGATAGAAGCACAAAGGCGCTCGCATAGCTGACACCAGTCACTTCAGCTGTACCACCCATTGGGTCATTCTTTCTAACGCTTCCCCAATCCTCAATCTGTCTACGGCTACGAAAGTTCTTCACGTCACGAGCACCTATTTCGTAGGTTCGGAGGCGAACACCGCTGGGTCTCCCCTCGAGGCTCTCAGAGTTAGACCCTTACGTCTCCGAAGGTCTCGAAGTTCCCCACACTTCTCAGCGTTCGAACTGTGACCCGCCAAAATGGTCGGGCATGCTATGGAGAAAGAGAAAAGCACATGCAATCTGCAACTGATTTCTTTGTTTGTGCTCTTCATTTGAGCCTACCACCAGCCTAGTCACCAGCCTCTGTGCCCGTCCAAAAACGGGCCAATCGCTGTGCATCTTTGAAAACTCGCCAGATCGTCTGTACATCCAAGCCTTCGAGCATCTCAATGCCCAGGGACATGAACATGGGATTTGCCAACATCCTTCGAAGCCTTCAAAAAGTCGTTCGTCTCACGTGATCTTTGGCCGAACATGGACAGTATTTTTCCACATTTGCAGAACCAGCTGGACAATTGGGGGAAAGCAATGCACCTGAAATGTCGATTGTGAGCGTCACAGAAACAAGACCGACACACAAAGCAAGCTACATACTGAAACCCTTCAAACCTTCATCCTACATGTCACAGCTCGCAAATGGGCTACCCTCAACCTGAGCAATTGCCATGAAATTGCCTTCCTCATGATAACCAACCTAAAACAAAACGGATATGGTACCACTATCCTCGAGCTGTGATGATGAATTGTCCGCTTCAGTTCAGTTACAGTAGGTCTGTCCCACGGATCTCAAGGACAGGCATGACGCCCAGCAGGATGGATAGGATGCCCAGCCGGCATGACGCCCTCTCGAGCTACTGCACACTGAGAAAAAACATGTCTTGACAGGCTCAATCAAAGGCTCTCCATTTGCCAACTCGATGTCGCCTCCCACTCCTACTCTCTCACTCACTCTCTTCCCCCCTCTCTATACTTCAATGAACTTCTTTAATGCATCTGTATTGCCACACGATGCAGCTAGCAACCCATCGTCCCAACACAACAATCTCATCTGCCACCTAAGCGTGAATCTACGCATGGTGCAGCAGTGGTGTTCATTTCAACCTTATCATGGCTGGTATGTATATGAGCCATATAGGCATGGAATCATGGCAGGTAACTTTCCATGATTCTCCACATCATGTGCGATGTGCATGATGCTGGTCTTGACAATGCGGATGTGCGGCCATGTTGGTAAAACGGTTAATGAGCAAGCAAAGTCCCCTCCATAACCACTTAATTTACAAAATCGTTGGTTTTCCACTTTTATTTCAGGAAGTGTAAGGCATAAGCATCCCCATCAAGCAGGATTGCCACTATGACACCACTGCCGGCCCCATGAAGGACACAATTAAGGAGCAATACAATGTGCATCAGCCAAGCCTGGCATGTGGTCTCCTGTGTCCTTTCCACCAGTTTTGCATCCTGTTTCTGTTGCCTGTGGCCGCCACATGGCTCGTGTTTCTGGCACGCGGCGCCCATCAGTTGTGCAGAAGAACTCTTGTAGACCAACCAGGCCAACCATTGAACCAGCCTATCAAACTACCCCGTCCGCAGAAATGCTTAATCCAGTTTCATTGAGCAACGTGCCGCCTTGCTATGGAAATCTTTAGGGGATGTGAGCTCGCCAGCCCACCATTGCTTCGGCGTGGGCCGTGGGAAGCTGACTCTGAGAAACGCCACAATTCAGACAATGCACCGAAGAAAAAAACCATCCGTTCTAAGGCCAATCGAATTGTACGTCAATATGACTTGCTGAGAAAACTGCAACCACCTAACGAGCAACAAGTGAATAGCAGTACCTATAAGCAGGCTGGTGGTTGTGGCCAACCTAAACTACACAATGTCAACCTGGTGGCACTTTTGCAAGGCGTGTGGATTGATGTAAAAGGAATCTATTTTGCGACAGAAGTTTAAAAGTTGATTGACTAGGTTGACATGAATCGTTGCCATATGCTCCTGGCTCAGCTCATGAACGGACGCGTGTCCGTTGTCGGCTCCATGCATTTGGGGTGTTCTCTCACATCCTTCATGCCACCGAAAGTGAGCATCGGATGAGGCCAGGAGAAACCTCAGCGGAGGCGGCTTCGGCAGCAATTGGCTGAGTCGGAGGCGCAACCCTGAAGGCATGGAAGCTACAGTACCACTTTCTCCCCAACTTCACAACTCAGAAGAGGGCTGCATCCTCCCCTAAATAGACCACGCTTTCATCCCTTTCAACGTCTTCAAACCTCAAAGGACCGGCTAGCGCGATGAACGAGTCCCCTCCGATTGAAGAACTTCTTCATCACCCCACTCGCAGCCGGTCCTGACGATGTCCCCTGCTAGGACGGAGGTCCGCGGCACTGCTGACACGCATGGTCAGACAGCGCATGATGTACAATGTGAGAAAGAACAAAACTAACTACGAGCACACGAACAACCACAGTCTCAAGGGGGAGAGTGCAGGGGGATCTCCCACGATGAAATATTAGTTTTCGAACATCCACTGTCCATAAGGCGGGCCAGACCAGTGAGCTCCTCACCCGAAAAAAAAGGGACTGCACCCAGAAGGGCACCTTGCGGAAAGGCGCGACCTTCCGACTTGCGCGTTTGTAAGCAAGTCCGTCCTGGGAAAACAATTTGAGATTCCAACTTGCCAATGTATACGAACATCCGTCGCAACCAAAAGGCCAAGTCACGATAAGTAATGTTGTCTCCAGTGCAAGCTTCAAGTGAAAAACCAAGTTTGTGGAAGAGAAAAGCCAGCTCCATGTATGATGTGCAAAAAGCCGCCCCAACTCGCCATGCAAGCGATTTAGTGAATGCGGAACCAAGGAGGTGAGACATCAACATCTTGCGATGCCTTCCATGAAAAGTCGAGAATGTTCTGATTCCAACACCAGCGTGGGAACTTCTTCCGCAACAGAGCCCCTTCATCAACAAAAGGAGCGTCAGCAGCAGGTGTGCTAATTGTCTGGATCTCTGGTGTGGCAAGGTGATTCAACTGCGCTAAGAACGCGTGACGGGCAAACATCTGTGTTTGTAAGGCCTTGAAAACAGATATATGAACAGGAAGAAAAGTCTGGGCAATCTTCTTTGCTGCTCTGTCTGCAATCCTGTTAAGCAAGATGTGCTGTACAGTTGTGTCATGCTCTGCAGCAAGGGCAGGAGTGATGGAGGCGTCTGGGAGGCCCTCACCGACATGAGCGGGAATCCAGTGAAGCCGAATTGGTTCAACAGCAGCAGCAGCTCTTTGCAAATAAACATCCAAAATAGCTTTCCACAACGACTGGAGGCTCCAAGTACTATCAACCTGTCGGGCCGAAGTAAGTTGTCCAAATTGTCGAACGATAGTTTTCAGAGTCAGTGTAAACATCAATGCAAGTTGTGGAAAGGAAAATCAGTCGGTATACCGCAAAGAGCTCGGCAGTATAAGAAGACAATGCGGGGAAGCATACCCGCTCAGCAAGAATGCATTGCCCATGTTCATTCACAATGCTGCAACCTGCAGTCGTGAGCCAAAAGGACTCAGTGAGAAAAACTGACCCATCAGTCCAGAACGGAGTGCGATTTCGGGAAGGGTCAAATGCACTTGGTGTATCATTAGCAATGGAAGTGAAGTGCATGCGATGCTTGCAAATACCAACTGGACTACCAACTGGATGCTCACACAATCCTAGCATAGAAAAATTGTCACCGAGTTCATGCTGAGGAGGTTGGGAAAGAGGCAGAGCAGAACATTCAAAGATCCAATGAGGCATGGCTTCTGGAACGCGCTTGCAGAATCTGCACAAACTACTCTCAACAAAGCCTGTCATTCGTCAATGTACACCCAACGACTTGCGATTCAAAATAAGGCAGCAAATTAACATCGTTAGAGAGCGGCTTGTAAACTCTGGCAAAAGTATTGGATAGGAAAGGGTCAAAAAACACCTTTGGCCGCAAAAGGTCCTTTCGTTTCTGGTCGGCGGAACGCTCATAGCAGTATTGAACCGCAAGAGTTTGTGGGAACCGTCTAAGATCACGGACACCCACTTCAAGAATCGGAATGACAACATCATAAAAGATGAGGTCAAGATTGGCAGAAAGTGAAAGATGAAACAACGACAAAGCTTGTTGAACTTGATGGAGCACACTATGCTTAGGCAAAGAGGCGGACGCCAAAATATGCTTACACTGTGCAATTCTGATAGGTTGAGAATGAATGCAGCGCCAAAAGCTCAAAATGCAAGAGTAAGCACGGGCACACACGGGTTCAACCCTGTGAGGAATGGAAGGTATGGCGAAAACTAACATCTTGGATCTCCAATGGGGACGGTTTCCCCATTAAACGTTAGCAATTTTGTTTTGTATTTTGTCAAGTGACCGCTTGGGAATTATAGAGATCTGAGTGGCAAAAGTGACCTGTGGCAACACCTTAGCACCAAGAAGGTCTGTCTTAACCTTACGTGAGACTGGTAAGTGGTAAGTTGGCGATGTTCTTGATGTCTGTTAGAACCTTACTGCATTTGGCAAGGTCAAAAAGGTAAGCATTACGCTCAGCAGTGTAAATCTTGGCCCCCAGCACACCAAATTCAAGGGACAAAGGAAGTTGAGGGAAGGCGGATTTTGCGGAAGAACGCGCCTCTGGAGAGGTGGCCCACAACACACTCTTTTGTTCAAGCGCTGCCCGACGAGTTGTCCCCACAACTCAGTGGCTTGGAACGCTTGTTGTAACAAATGGACATTGTGGATGGCAACCCACATGTACGCATCATCAGTAAAAACACGGCAAATGATAGATGGAGAGCGATCAATGAAACAAGCCCAAACGTGCATGTCGCCATTGATTGCAATCAACGACAAAGAACAGCCTTGTGCGACCCCGTTGGCGTTGGTTACAGGGCTTTTGGCAATCCAATTACGATAAGACAGGTGCTTTTTGAGCCCTCTATACATCATGGTAAACATGTTTACAATGCCTTTCGGAAGGCCGAGTGCGAGCATGAGAGCAGCAGTGATGGACGGTACGATTCGATCAAAGCATTCTATTTTATCCCGACAAGGTGCTGACCATCCACTTTCGCTGAGTCGATGTCCAGTCTGATTCCATCGCTGGCTGAAGCCTTTGAGCGTCCCTTGATGCCCCCAAAGAAGGACGGGTGGAGCGTGTTCTGCTGCCAAGCTTGTAATTGTCGGAAACGTGTTCCTGAATATGCAAGCAGGAGCGGAGAAAGCACTGTAATCAGTGGTGATGCTGCACCTGGTTTGTAAAGAAGGGCCTGTTGTGCACACAAAAGGACCTCTGGAATGGACCCGCCACATTGGGATTCTAGGTTCGAAAAATATGTGGCAATAATCTCAAGGCACTGATGGGGAAGGTGCTGGAGGTCAGTCGTCCGCCAAGCGGCCAACCATCCATCCCTGGTGCAGCCATTGGATTTCGAGAAGCAATGGTCATGGCAATGTCTTCGGCTCGGAGCGCAGGAAGTTCGAATGGCTGTGCAGTGTGTTGGATATATGGCCAAACAGTGCTAAGAACCTTGAAGGGGTCTTCGTGCAAAACGTTGGAAGCGAAAATCGTGTCCCATTGCATGTTCACATGCTGCAATGCCTGCTTCGGCTGATAAAGGATGTTACCTGCAGAGTCAAGAACAAGATTATTAGGTTCGTCGATAGACTTGGTCTTGAGATGATGGTAAATAAACTTCTTGGAGGACTGGGCGAACGACTGTACTTTGGACCGCGATGAGTTGATGCGTTGCTGTTTCTTAGAAAAATCCCATAAGTACAACTGGGACTGCACCCATCTGACATTGAGATGGAGATCCAAAAGGGATGGAAGTTCATATTGAGTCCACACATGTGGCGACTTCTCGGCAACAAGATTCCGCCAAACCTTAGTCGAAGTATGCTGCAAAATATGCACGTCTGGAAGGCTTGAGGCTGGACGTTGCACACGGGCAAAAAGTTCCTCCAAGCGACCAAGAGCATTCTGGAGCCAAGAGGCCTTTAAAGTAAGTGCACCTAAAGATTCAGCCTGCCCAGGACAAAATTGTTTGGGCGAAAACCTGGGAAGCTTACACGAAAACGTGGGCCACCATTCTTGAGAAGTGTTTCACAACAAAAGTCATTCATGATATCCCATCTGGCGGATGAGTCAAGGTTCGAAAGGAATGGCTCACTGTATGTGGATTCCCAGAGGGAAACAGCCTGAAGATTACTTGGATGGGTTGGATCAAGGCCCGGTTTCTCCAAATTGTCAACGATGCTGTGAATGTGAAGTTTCGATAAGCTGAATTGATTGAAGTGCACTATAAAGCAACTTGATTGACAAGGATACCATCAATTGATGAACGAAAGTCACCATGCCCCGAAAAAGCACTGTCTTTCGAATACGTCAACGGACGACAACTCTCGCCGGCATCATCAACCGAAGTCAAAGGGTCGAACCAATTGTGGAAGTTGACTGCATTCAAAATGCTGGGATAATGAAGTGGGGGGGGATTGAAAATCCACGGCAAGTAAAATGGGGACCTGTCCAAATTGGGCACAAATCGTGAGGATGACCGCAAAAATAGTCATTATATTCAGGCTGAGGTCTTGGCATAGATAGAACATGCATTGGCACGATGTGCATCATGAAGCTTGGCATAAAGACCCGTTTGATCTGAACTGGTGCCAAAAGAAAAGTAAAGTTCAGGGGGGAGGCCAAAATGGCCGTTTCTCCATGCGTGACCGAATGTTGGCCATCGGACCGAATGAACCCTTTGAGGGGAGCAAAGCAAAACGATTCTTGGCCAATCTCTTTGGCCATTTTCTTGGAGTGAAAAAGGTTAGTGCACCCGATACGAGTTTCTTGAAGGCACTGGACGGAAGAGAAGTCATGTTTCAAAGAGCAGTTGGTCTTAAGACTACCAATATTGGCGGTGGTAACAGCCCACTCAGCAGGCATGGGACCCTCCTGGAAGACCGAGCGAAGCATCGAAGTCACAAAGACGAAGGCCACGACAAAGAAGCGTGGAGACTAACAAAAAATTGGCGGACTTGCGCAAGAAGAAAACAAGGTGGATGTTCGAAAACACAGGAAGGTCTCTAGAGCTTCTAGCGTGTGGTATGGAGTTGTGTGTGGCGCTCTTTCGTAAGTGGGCCCGTGTAGAGACCATCAATCCAGGAGCAATTGGAGTAAACCACTGTTGGTTTGCTGGTCAGCCCTCCTAGAAGCATCATCCAAAATCTGGTTTCATAGACCTTAGATTGTGTACCGTGTACTGGCAGGCATTCTATATAGTATAGTTGCCCCCCTCAGAAAAATTACCCAAATGATTGACTTTGCTTTGGCCTAGGGCCTCTTGATCTTTGCTTGGATTGGCCAGGCCCTGGGCAACAACAGGGGGGAAGGGTCATGATAGCACTTCCCAAAAAGGAATCCTGTATTTTGTACCTGGGATGTTCAACAAAGATTGTGCTGGTTGCTCCAGCACAAAGTAGGCATGCTTGGCCAGCATCAAGTAGCAGGCCAATACAATCCTGAAGCGTGTACACACACGTCCGTTCTTCTTTTGGGGGGGAACAGAAGGATGTCTCATCCTATTGCACAACACATGCCAGTGGAGTCCTGGGAATTGTTTGATTGCCATCAGCAACAAAAGGCAAATGGCGTGCACCCCAAATGTTGACGAAGGACCTCATAGAGTGGCCTCGTGCTGGTAAACCCCAGGACCCACATTCAGGGCCCATCAGGTTAACTGCTTCAGGCATCTCACAAAGTATTGTCCATACCACCAGCCTGAGTTTCATCAGCAGAAATATGTGTTCAATATCAAAGTTTATGTATCTTGAGGTTTGCCCAGTAGCGCAAATCCTGCAGAAGACAGAAAGCTCATGGCCGGAGAATACATTTGGTCAATGGTGGCGCACCGGAAGCCTTGCTCAGTCCTAGGATATGCATGAACTATAGCGCAGCACCAGCCCCCCCAAAAACATGGTCTGTTAGATTCTGTTTCAACCTGATCCACGCGCAAGAAACCAGACCTTGCTTGCCATGGCCTGGGCCTGGCCGGCAAAGAGGTCCAGGAAGTCGAATGCAGGCTGAACTGGAGGGAGGTTCTTTGACCACATGACCAACAAAGTGATTCCAATCAATACCTGGACAGAAGTACAACAAGTGTGGCCTGAAAATGCATAAGGTCTCAAGACACTGGTCGGGACCCTTACACCTTTGCCTTTAGGAACCTTACAGGACCATGTAGCATTGGGGTCCATAAATTTTCATCACCCACCTTAGGTGCGTTCAGCTGCCGAAGGTTCAGCACAATAGATTCCGGTTCCATTGCCCACACCCAACGCAAACCCAACCACTACAGTTGAGCCACCAAAAATGCTGGGGCGAAGCAATCTTCGTGGATCACTATATAGGGTCAGGAAGAACTAAGTGTCACAAGTTCATTTCACACACACACAGGTGAGGCTCCGGATCTGCGCCTCCAGAGCCTGCAGCTTGAATGGCCCAGCTCTCAGCCAGCGTCATGACAGACCTCCATGAAAGGTCAGTGGTCAAAACAAATCAGCTCAAGCTTTTGTCATTCTTACAGACCTCCACGGAAGATAATTGATCTCAAACAAAACTCGAGTTCAAGCTTTGGTCATTCTTACAGACCTCCATTCAAAATCAATGCTCCCCAAAAGAAGATCCAGTTCAAGCTTTTGTCATTCTTCAAGTTGTACTCTCAAATACAATTACCGTTTCTTTTTGCTGCTCAACACCCCATGCTTTCACGTGTTCCTTGGTCTTGTTGGCGCAAAAGCTACTGAGCATCTTATGCCTTTAGCATCCATGTGAAAAACCCGAAAGTTGACCCAAATTGTTGGCTAACACTTCAGAAAGCCAGGAATCAGATAGCCAGGTTCAGGCTCAGATTGCATAGAGGTCTAGGCCGCCGCGTACGTGAGAGGACCTGAGAGGCGTGCGCAGATACATCCCCAATAAGAAGTGAACACAACGAGTGTTTGTTCTTTTGAGCAGAGTGCATATTTAAAGCCTAGTGGCTTCTCTTCCCTTTGGTTTGGCTTCTTCCTCCGGAAGACCATCTGCAAGGGCCTTCTTGCGTGCAGCAACATAGGCCATTGATTTGCGACTCAGATCCTTCTTCTTTGCTTGGATCCTCTTCTCATCCTGCTTTGCCTCACCCTTTTCTGGTGTCTCAACTTCATTCTTCCGCTTTCCCTTGCCACTCTGTTTTGAAGTGACATTCTCCTCAGCACCACCAGCTCCACTTGCCTTGGTCCTTTTCCGTGGGCGCTCCAAAGCTTCAGAGCCAGACCCCCCCCCCACACGGTTTTCTGTTCTTGGCCTCACTATTCTTGGCTGCATTGCCTTTGGTAATCTTTTGTTTCTTCTCAGGCACTGCAACCACCTCCTCTTCATTTGCACGTTGGCAGCCCTGGTCCTTGACGGAAGCTCTTTTTTCTCGGCAACTGCAGCCTTCCCCCTTCTCCGTGGAGCTGGCTTGGCTGCTGCTTTGACTTTGGCATTAGCTCTCCTGGGACTCTTCGGCTTCTCATCTTCTTCCATCTCAGATGCTTCACCTTCAGGATCCCCAGTCCCTGACTCATGGTCATCATCATCATACTCAACCTCAGACTCAGCATCCTTTTGCTTGCCACGCCCTTTCCGTTGCCCCTTGCCATTTCTGGCTTTTGGCTTAGGCTGCGGTTTCAACTTCTGCTGCTCCAAAGGGGTGACCATCTTCACTGTCTGCAAAACAGCTGGTTTGCCGTCTTGG
This sequence comes from Durusdinium trenchii, assembly GCA_963970005.1. Classification (NCBI taxonomy): domain Eukaryota; class Dinophyceae; order Suessiales; family Symbiodiniaceae; genus Durusdinium; species Durusdinium trenchii. Next base: position 1,280,649 of record CAXAMN010000003.1, on the reverse strand, counting down.
GGCAGCTCAGCCACAGGAGATTCTTGAAAGCTTTCCTCAAGCCGCTTGACACATGGCCAATCTTTCTTCAACTTGCTGCAAGGCTGGGACTCAAGCAGTTTAGCACTGTCACTGATCAACCCACAGGTTGCACACCCCCATGAAGAATCATTGTTTTGGGAAATCTGATGGCGGTACACCTTCTCAGTGCTTGGCAAGTCCAATGCACATCCTGAGCAGCAAATCAAGACAGATGTTTTTAGCTTGGGAGTCCCACAGCAACAGTCAATCAAAACCTTCATCCCAAAAATAGGATCCTCTTGGGGAATGAAGCGGGGTTGCGGTGACTGCAGCTGGCCCAGATCCAACGACCATAAATAGCCTTCGGTGGAACCTCTGAGGTGACCTTCAGCTCTTCCATGGCAGCCACCAGCACATCACCTGCATACACTGGGCCAGGCAACACAGATGGAACGCGGGGTTAAGTGGGCAAGCAGGACATGTGATTTGCAACAGGTATTTGGATCAACCCTTGAACTCAAATGGGACCAGCCACCTGGCCTGTATGATCAGGAGCCATTGGAGGTTCAACTTCTTCATCCTTGGAGCACAGAGATCAGGATCACAGTTGGGGGGCGTAAGGGGTTGAACTCTTCACACCACAAAGAAGTTTAAGCTAAAGAGCGGTTTCTTGACCACTGCTCTCCTCACCCTCAGTCTCAGCTGCCGAAGCATCAGAGTCTGAAAGGTCTCTGGAGTTGCCTCAGGCTTGCTTTGGGTGTGGAGTGCAAGGTCTTGACACACATGCAATCTCACTTAACATACTCACCAGCAACATCCAACACGTGTTACATAATAAATCTATGTCCCCCCCACCAGTTCAAGATGGTTCAAGCCAAAGAGCGCGGATTGCTTGGCAGAGGGATGTCTGCATGATGGTACAGCTCACGAACTGCCTTCTCTCGTGGGTAGTGCCCACGTTTTGCAGATCGACTGAATATCGAAATCAACCGCTTGATCCTCCAAGCTTGGCTTCGGCATACTCCACCTGAGCTGTTCCAAGTTCTCTTGAATAATGAAGACCCCCCACCTATAGTAACACAAGACATGAAAGACAAAAAACTGCCGCTTATTCAGGTTGAGGGGCGTGAGACATGTTGTTTTCCTCTAGGACATGCGTAGGCCATGAACATTTGCACATGTTCATCAATGGCATCAACAGTGGTCCGCAAACCAAGATGTTTGATAACTGGCCCCACCACATCAATGTTGGACACCAGATTTTCTTGTTGGGCAGCAGCACAAGACGACCGTGAGCCCCTCTAGCCATGAGCATGTCTGAGTCAGACCATGTTTCAGCCACAGGCGAGGACAAAGGCATGATGGCAAAGAGTACACACAATCTTGCCCCCTTAGAGGCAGGCGCCTGTCCTGGCATGGAAACCTACCTAGTAGCAAAATGCCTACGGAAAGAGAACCACACCAGTGGCCAAGCCGTACAGAACATCACTTTCATGGAACTTCTCTAAGTCCAGGCCTGTGCACCTCACAAGTCTCCACCCATCGTCACCCATGTACCTGCCAGGCCAAGGTGACCAAGATCTTCATTTTGCATGCACCAGCACCAACAAGCTCTCTTGGATGCAGGGCGCACTAGATCAGGAATGAAAGGTGGCACCCACAAGCCAGATGGCTCAGAGATCCAAGCCAAAAACACAAAAAACGCTCGATTTCTCAGAAAGTGCGCGCGCCGAGGATTTGCGCTACGAATCTCAATTTAAGTAGCGAGTCGGTCATTAATGTATCGAATCGAACAGGTGGGGGGGACAAATTTTGTTGTAGCGTTGGATGCCCCTGGTATATATATTATATCATCGGAAGAGATTCAGGGTGAGGGGTCGGGGTCCCTATTGTAACCCCCCGCATCGACTGTAGGCCTGTAGGCTTAATATCGTCGAGGAATATATTAAATTGATATATAATTGACTTACTCATTAATCATTTGATGACCGACGTGGTCATGTCAAAACATCCACTCGCATTCAGTCGCATGACCATGTTACCAGCACACGAGACATCCCAAGGACCTCCCATCCGCCACGACGTCCCGTCCCTTTTGTGCCGCCCCGAAACATCCAGCATTCGCATCCTGGATCTGCAATGCAAGGTCCTGATAGGTGATGTCGCCCTGAAGCAGGGGAAAGGTGTGCAAACAAAACTAGTCCAATAATTTCACCATTCTTCCAAGTATTTACATGTCGCTTCTTCCAAATGGCCCCAAGAATGTGGTCTTCAACGCTCTTCCACCAGCTTCTTTGTCCCTTCTTGGTCTAACTTTAGTGTCATAAGCATGTAGGACTAGATCACTGGGGAGGGGAGCATGGCTTCTAAGCTCGTGGATGTTGGGTTCGGCCAAAGCTTGTGCCAGGGTGGCCAGACAAGCTTTCAATGTGGGCCATGAAGGGAATGGCCCACACCTGCTGACCTGACCTGACCTGAGTATGCAAGAAAAACGCCTGCAACAAAACGGAAAGTATCCAACTTACAACCTTTACATTGATGTGATCCCTGAAATCACAATGAATCGAAGGCATCATCTAGAGTAATATCATCTACACCGCTCTTTCTGCGTTTCTGCGGAAATATATGTGCCTGGAAGACATGCCCACGCGAGTCTTGACGCTCGCCAGGTTTGTCTGCTTTCTGAATGACCACTGCCGGGAACTCAGTCACGCCAAACTCCTTCCGAATCCATCGGCGGGAGTCTTCATCAAAAGTCGAGGCATAAGCCTGAGATGGAGGCCAAAGATTAAAACAACATCACTCTAAATATATACCTTGGAAGCATATGTTGGCAGTTTGGGGAACATATTCTGTCAAAAAAACAATAGTTTGGGCGTGGCTCCAAACTTGGAGCGTAGAGGGCCCGTGTCACATGTGTCGGGGATAGATATATAGATTTGGTCGCACGTGACCGCAAGATGAGGTCGTAACAAACACAACAACATACCAGGACTACTGCAAATATCTGCAAATGAACAATATGTCATGCAGATATCTGTCCGTTATCCGAACTCTCCAACATGAGAAGTGTTTTTTCACTCTCTCTCCGCATCGAAGTTCGGATGCCAACGTCGGTCTCTCCGTGGGTTGACGTTCCACCGATCCACCGATGCGTCAGAAGGGGTCGATACTGCGCGTTCTCCCGCCCATCCGACGCCCAGGAGCCATGCGATACTTGGGGCTAAACTCATGGGCCAATCCTTCAAAGGTGCCTCGCCAATACTCTTGTGCCTTCAGAAGGCCACTGTGAGCTTCCTGAGCGGCGTGAGCGGCTAGTGCATGGAGGAGGAAGGAAACCCCAACTTTCACCATCAATCTGTGGATGCAGCATGGAAATGCATGGAATTCGTCGAGAAACGCATCGAATGGTTTGCCAGGCAAGTGGCAGGGTCTGGCAGCATGATCACTAGGCCGGATCCGTATTGCATCTGATACCATTGGTACGTCAGATCCTGAGGTCGCACGCTCGGATGAGACCAAAGTCCGCCAGGGTACGACCTTCCCAGAAATCTCTTGGTTTCCGACGACCCTGTGAAGTCTGTGTGTTGTCACTCCCGCCGTTTGTTCCGACAACTTGGAGCCAACTTCCGGAATTGTTGGGGTGCTTCCTCCGTAGCTGCCTTCTTGGAAGCAAGTTGAAACAAGAGCCGTTAAGAAGTCAACCCTCTGAATTCTTAGTCTTTCTTCTCAATGAGTTAACTTCCGGCGACCGAATGGCACAGGCAAGTTGACTTCCATGCAGCTCAAGCCACTGTCAACTCACCGAAGAGTGGGAACATATTCTGTGAGAGGGCTCGATGCATTTGGTTGTAGCAGTTGTTGCAGCTGGAGGTGATGTTGAGAACTGACCTCACCAGCGGTTTCACCCACGCTTTTTGATTATGGCGAAATATGGTCAGCTCAACTGGGCTTTGAAGAAGAAAGCAGCCAAAAACTTGACTCGTGAGCGACAATTCTCTGTTTCTACATTCTATGTATACTCACACTCTTCCAGCATCTTCCAGCAGTTTCTGGAGGGGGGAATGTGCCCTCTCAAGCGCCAGCAAGAAGAATGCTATCCACATCAGGTGACACCTTGTGCACTCAAAAAAATGCAGGCTTCAACAAAGCAAAGTGTAGGCGGGACTCACAATCCAACTCAAGCTCGAGCTGAGCGCTCAAAGGCTGGCCGACGTCCAGTAGGAACCCCCATTTGTCATTCTTCTAGAGGCTATGATGACCAAGTGCCATGGCCGCTGGCCGAAGATCATGCCCTTGGGTTCCTCCCAGCCGCCAGCCCGAAAACCGAACGTCGCCCATGGCGTCGCCCATGGCGTCGCCCATGGCGTCGCACGTCGCCCACGCGCCGTTTCCATCAGGAATTCAGCTTCGCGGCAGAGGTCTCTCATTGGGATGCTGTATCTCTACTCGCTCCAGCTCACCAACTCTCGTCCTCTTCCAGTACCTCGGTTTTCCATTGTTTCGATCGATTCCCCACAGCGAACAACATGGAAAAACAGTGCCACTGGATACCACTGTTCTTTTTTGGGACCGAGTGGCCACTGTCCGCTGGGTGCCCACTTGGTTGAAGCTTTCGCAAAGGACGTCCATAAGCCTCAGTGGCCAGGCTGTGATCCCATCAATCATTCCATCATAGTCCATCATAGTCCATCATAGTCCGTCATTGTGGAATCTTTTCATGTTCCATGAACGTTACAGTAGTTAAACTGGAGTTGTCTTGAAGTCGGGGAAACGAACATTCCGGTCCAACCACTGAGATTGCTGTTCATGGCTGTTGTTTGATGGTGGCCCCCCCCAAAAAGGAGTTCTCTTCCATTCAGTCGATAACAAACCACCTGCATGCACCCGCCTTTTGCTGCCAGGGAGCACGGTGCATGAAGAGAGATCCGAGGTACAACCCCCGTTGCTGGCTCGGGGTACTCCCAACGTTTCAGCACGTGCACATGATCCGCCATCCTCAGCCACGTAAACGGCAAAAAAATATTTGGATGACATTAAAGAATGTGGCTGGTTGCAGAAGTTAAAATAGTAGATATCGTTCAATTCAATGATGCTCGCACATGTGAACTGAATGTTTTTATGAGGATGCCTGGCTGCCTCGACTCAATGTTCTAACCAGCACGTTCTGAAAAAAAAAACAAATGGTGACCAATCCTGGAGCCCAACACCCCAAAGCGTCCCTGTCGACTGGCAGTGGCACCCTCCAGCGGCATTAGCACCCAAGCTCCAAAGCGCACACAGTCACCTCTTCCTATACTTGGAGAATAGGAACCCCCATAGCTCTCGCACTCTGGGGAAATATGGCAAATATTGCACGTTTTTGATTTGAGGTTCCTTTTGTAATAGGCTCTATCCCGGGTGTTTTTGGCTGAAGTGCAAGTGAAGCAGCTCTTGCGTGCAATGCAACTCCCCTTTGGAGACCGTTTTCTTCCGCCTCTTCACCGGCTCCTCGGGCACCTCGACTCGGTCGAAAAGGCTCGAAGCGATCGGTTCTCGCCCCCTGCGATCGATGCTTCAGTGCGGGGTTGAACACCCACACCAGTCCTCCTCCGAATTTGTGAGCTAGTAGCTTCTTGTTCCTAGTAGTAAGGCCAGGGGCCCCTAGTAGCTTCTTGTTCCTAGTAGTAAAGCCAAAAGCCCCTAG
>CAXAMN010000003.1:1233231-1274953 GCA_963970005.1 Durusdinium trenchii | reverse complement strand
TCTTGTTCCTAGTAGTAAGGCCAGGAGCCCCTAGTAGCTTCTTGTTCGTAGTAGTAAAGCCAGGAGCCCCAAGTAGCTTCTTGTTCCTAGTAGTAAGGCCAGGAGCCCCTAGTAGCTTTTTGTTCCTAGTAGTAAAGCCAGGAGCCCCTAGTAGCTTCTTGTTCCTACTAGTAAAGCCAGGAGCCCCTAGTAGCTTCTTGTTCCTAGTAGCAAGGCCAGGAGCCCCTAGTAGCTTCTTGTTCCTAGTAGTAAGGCCAGGAGCCCCTAGTAGCTTCTTGTTCCTAGTAGTAAAGCCAGGAGCCCCTAGTAGCTTCTTGTTCCTAGTAGTAAGGCCAGGAGCCGCTAGTAGCTTCGTGTTCCTAGTAGTAAAGCCAGGAGCCCCTAGTAGTTTCTTGTTCCTAGTAATAAGGCCAGGAGCCCCTAGCAGCGTCGTTGCTCCAAGTAGCGATGCCAGGAGCCCCTAGTAGCTTCTTGTTCCTAGTGGTAAGGCCAGGAGCCCCTAGTACAGTCCTTGCTCCTAGTAGCGATGCCAGGAGCCCCTAGTAGCTTCCCGTTCCTAGTGGTAAGGCCAGGAGCCCCTGGTAGCGTCCTTGCTCCTAGTAGCGATGCCAGGAGCCCCTAGTAGCTTGTTGTTCCTAGTAGTAAGGCCAGGAGCACCTAGTAGCGTCCTTGCTCCTAGTAGCGATGCCAGGAGCCCCTAGTAGCTTCTTGTTCCTAGTAGTAGGGCCAGGAGCCCCTAGTAGCGTCCTTGCTCCTAGTAGCGATGCCAGGAGCCCCTAGTAGCCAGGAGCCCTAGTAGCTTCTTGTTCCTAGTAGTAAGGCCAGGAGCCCCTAGTAGCGTCCTTGCTCCTAGTAGCGATGCCAGGAGCCCCTAGTAGCTTCTTGTTCCTAGTAGTAAGGCCAGGAGCCCTTAGTAACGTCCTTGCTCCGAGCCGCACAGCCCCAACATTGGTCAGATCAGGTCAAAGGGTTTGTTGGGTCAAAGTTTGGACGCTTGGCCTCTAGCCCAACAATCAACCTCTGTGAAATTTACGATATGTTTGGCATTCTATGAGCGTAAGTCTCCCCTTTTGTTGTGCTATTGTTATACAATCTTCTGTTTCTAGTAGCTTCTTGTTACTAGTATTACGGCCAGGAGCCCCTAGTAGCGTCCTTGCTCCTAGTAGCGATGCCTTTTGCTCCTAGTAGCGATGCCCTTTGCTCCTAGTAGCTTCTTGTTACTGAGGAATGATTTTGGTGGCGATTTTCACAGGAAGGTCGAACATGATCGATCTTCTCCCCATCAATTGACAGGGAAAGTGGCCGCTGGATTGCAGCCGAGTAGCAAAGGCCAAATAAGCCACACCCAACAAGAACAACACGAGAACCACCCATTTCTGCAAAGAGTATTTCCCGAAGGCACCTGCACCTCAAGCTTTGACGCAGCTGCGTTGACTTGCATGATGGTCCAATGGCACTGTGTGGGTTGTTCATTGTTCTCGTGACGACGCCATAATATTCACAATCGTAGTGAATAAAAAACAAACATCAACAAAAAACAATGAGACAGTGAAATGAACTGCGGAATCCAGTTTCTCCCACCAAAAACACAAAACAACAAAAGGTCATCATGGCAAGGGACGATCACTGACGAAAAGCTCGTCGTCCTGCGGCGGTCGGACGGAGGCTCTGCACCGAATGGAGCAACGCTGTTTCATCTGCTGTGATCAAACACGCCCAACCGCATCCTGCCATGCTGCTCAATGCTGTTCATGCACAGGATGAGTGCCGTGCTCCAACAAGAGCCATCAAGGGTTTTGACCCTCACTGACCCTCACACTGACCCTGAAGGAGGTTGATTTTCTTGGAATTCGGCAACCGTATGGTACTACTTGGGTGTACGTATGCCATTCAAAGGTTCCTCATTATCATTAAATGCTCAGATGTTCTTGATGTTCCTAAATTCTTAAATGTTCAGCAAACCTCATCAGGTTGTAGGCCATTGGTGTCGACATGTCCGACAACATGTCCTCTTCCTTTCGACTCTGTGGCCGCTTGGACTTGGCCGCGGGCACTTGACGCCCACGAGGTGCAGGAGGAGTCTTCTTGACAACCTGTGCCCGGGTTGGTCGATGAAATCATCATTGAAACTCACTCAATTGACTAATTCTCCATGCCATAAGTGAAAGAGCTTTTATAATCGGGTGTGTATGAATCAAGAGGCTACATATGGCTACATTACTGGCTACATTGTACTCCACTATCCACCATCCAATTCTGCCCATCATCCGATCGCATCAGCTCCAATGAGTTTCTCGTCCCTGTCCCTCTTATTGCTTGCAAGCTCCAATGTTTTTTCCAGGCGGTCGCGGTGGTCGCAGAATCGCATGTGGAAGCGATCCAACGCTGTACCATGCTGTGCCCAGATACATGTTTTCGGACGTTTCTCAGCTCCATTTCCCATGCCCCATCCTCCTGGCCTTCTTCTTTCGCTTCTTGGCATCAGACCTCGTCTCGAGGGGAGCTTCGTCCCGCGCATGCAAAACCTTGGCGTCTTCGCCCTCCAGATCCTCCGTCTCATCAGAGTCCTCATCTTCCACCTCCGGAGCCTCGAAGATCGCCCGATCCTCTCTGGCCCCCTCAGGGGGCGGGCGAAGCGACTGGATCGCTGCGACTGGAGCAGCATCTTTGAATTCAACATCCTTCTCTTGCTCCTTCTCCTCCTTCTCTTGCTCCTCCTCCTCCTTCTCTTGCTCCTCCTCCTCCTTCTCTTGCTCCTCCTCCTTCTCCTTCTCCACCTTCTCCTCTTTGTCCCCCTTCTCTTGCTCCTCCATGTCCGTATCATTCTGGTCATCTTCGCTGACATCCTAGCGAGGTCTTTCGGAACAAAAGGCATCATGTCTGGGTCGCGGGGGACACTCCATTGACCTTGTGGAGGGGGATCATGTGCATCGACCGCGTGTCGTGTGGTCTCACGAGTGGAACGGCTTCCGTTGACGTGGCCCCCATTCCATCCCATGACCCTCCACTCTCCACGTGAAGTTCTTGAGGAAAGCTTCTGGAAGCTTCTCAAAAACCTCGGGCTCTGATTGGTCCTCCTCCGTCTCCTTGCAAGCGCGGGCTCTGAATTGGAACGCCCTCATGGAGCCATCGATGAGTTACAACGATGCTGGCTCATGATTGAACCACTCAAACATACTCAAACCTTCTGCTGTAAAGAACTTCAAGCGGCAAATCATGCATGACCGGTTTTCTCCTTGTGAGAAGAAACGTGGTGTGGTCCACTGGCTGTGCTACCAGCTGATGAGGTTGCAGCTCTTGGACTTTGTGGCTGCCATTTTTCCCATAGGCTGGCCTCAACACAACATGACACATGACATCACCTCTCATGTGGCTGTTTTCTCCGTTGATCGCATCATGAAAAATGGTGAGCTGGTGTTCGCAAACCTTGAAGTGATCTATCCTTGAACCGGCCTGATTGGCCTACGACGTCTCTGTGTTCCTTCTGACGTGATAGGCCTATGTTGGGCACGTCTCTGTCACACGTTGCTACCGTTGCCGGATGACAGTGTGACACTTGTTTGGTCATCGGCGGATTCACGAGGCATGGCTTCTCTACGTTTTTCGACACCAGCAGCACAAACCAAGGGGCAAAACTGATTGAACCGAATGTAAAGCATCCTGGATGTTCTCAACATGGCGCAACACAACCAAACAACGCCAATCTGTCTTTCTTCAAGATTTGTTCCACGGCTTCAATATCTTCAATCTAGAAAAGAACATGTTTCGTTTCTGAATGACAAGTTGCCATCTCCAGATCTGTAAGTGCCCGTTCCAGGCCAGGTGGAGGTCGAAAACTGTCAGCACCCGCTGCTGAAGTTGAAGGGACGCCGTTCTGGTCGCTGATCACCTCAAAAGTCAGAGAAAACGTTGAATTCGAGCTGACGATGCCCACGTACTTAATCCAAGGAAGTTCAGTTTCGAGAAGCTCCTGTGTTCGGCGGTGAAACGAGTCTGTGGGGATTGGCGTCGCCAATCGGCCGGCGTCTGTGGCAGTCTGAAAAACTCGTCCAACAGGTGATGTTTTCATGGTGAACTGAGTTGGACTCAGTGGGCTGAGTTGGACTTAGTCGATGGGAGTCCAGCTTTCTCCCTCGAGACAGCGGCCAAGGCCAAAGAGCTAAGACTAGAGCGACTAGAGCTTGCAAAGAGACATTGAGACGTCTCGAAAGGTGCCACAGTCGGTCTTGGAGCAAGGCACCAAAGATGAGTGAATATGCGGCCAGTTCATAGCACTACACTGGGTTTCACAACACAAATCACCACGGTACAGGAGCTTCCTGCGCCCCCAAGCACTGCTGAACACTGCAAGATCACCCTATCCCCCGAACCTCCAGCCGCCACCGCCAGGAACGCCCCCCCACACGGCTCCCGTGCCGTCATGGGCGCAGCATCATTCAGCTTCCGGCCCCAACGGCGCCGAACATTCACGCTCTCCTCCTGGCCAACCTGAAGAAGAACGTCACTGGTGGCTCTGGGCGCAACCGAGAGCAACATCCAAATGGTGCGTTACACAACACATGTCACACATTTTTCGGGAGTAAAGAAACAAGCGGTCGACCAGGCTAACTAAGCAAGGTCAACCATGTTGCTTTTTCTCGCAACACGTTTGAAATAAGTGCAGGCTTGAAACCATTGGCAAAATTGGCTCCTCTTGCTTCCGAAGGTGAGCCGGGCCTTCTAGTCCTTGGATGCGAATGATCAAGCAAAAATTTTTGAAGGGATCCAGAAAGGGTCCTCTCTTCTGTGCTGGACCGTTTCGATAATATGGGCCAGAATATGGTGAGCAGCAGAGCCTGCAACAAGATGAAAGGAGATTTGCCATGATTTATATAGAATGACGATGCCTGCAGGGGCTTGTCTCAAGTCTGCGTGTCTGCATCCCAGGATCCTGGGGGCCATTCAAGTAGTTCTGGCAACTCGTCTTCAGGAGTCATGGCTTGCGAAGGACGCACCCCTCTATGGGGAAGACTCTGCAGGCCACTGGTCACACGGCCAAACACCGGACCAATGAAAACACAACAGCAATTGAAAGAATCCGGTGCACGAAAGTGGGTCGAGCACGAAAGTGGACTTGATATTTAGACGATGGCTTGAGATAGATCTTTAGCCCACCGAGGCTTCGATGATCTCTAGACTCTAGACTCTAAACTGATCTTCAAAGATTGTCGAAGTTGGTAGCCTGTTCAATGCCCTGCGATCCAAGATGTGGCCACCATCCAAGGAGTCGCAGTTGAAAGAAAGCACCTCTTCAACTCCGGCGTTGCAACGGTTGGTTTTGATGGCCCACATCCCAAAGACCATCTCAAGAAGTTGTGAGAAGCAGCGTGATGAAATTCAATCAGGATGAACTGCTGAGGTTCCCTACGGGGACTCCCAAGTTCTTCTTCAAAGCAATGTACCTTGAAGATTCTGCAGTTGCTTCAACATCAAACCCAACTCAGAGCTTCGGTCAACGAGCTACATCAACATGCTCATGACTTCAAGTCTAGAGACTAGACTTAAGTGACTAGACAGATCAAGGCATGTCCGGGTCTGCAAACTACACCCCGAGGCAGTGTGAGAAATACGGACGATATTCGGCCTATTTGCATGATGTTGCCTCGAAAGCTGTCGGCCAGAATTCTTCAAACGTTCCACCAAACCAAGGTCTCACGCGTGGAGCACTCACTGCGTGCCACGCGTGTCGATGCCACGCGGTGCCGACCATCTGAGGATCTCTGAGGCCCTCGACAGCAGTGTTCCTGCGACCATCTTGGACACACGGAGGCGGAGAGCCTCATCGGTGCGTGACCCAGTCAGGCGCCACCCCTTCGACCCTTCGAGGCGACTCGAGTCGCCCTAAAAGCCCGATAAAGGGCTGATTCTGCCCAAATCTGATTGGAGATTTTTGGAGACTTGAATGCTCTATCTATGAAAAGTCTCCCAAGGTCTGGGAAGCGAGACTACCGCTTGCGACGAGCATCGTGCGTCACTGAGCATCGTGCCGGCGGATCTTGGAAGTCTGTATACCTTGACGACTTGACTCGATTCAAAGTATACCGTACCATGTTGAAATGATCCTGGTACATTGATCCTGGAAGTCTGTATGCCATTGATGTTCAGTACCTTGACGTCAGTTGAATGACCATCCCAAAATGCCGCCAGCCATGGTTTGTTTGATGTGCTGCTGTGTGGATGCATCACTTCACGGGCATTCCGATGCTTGGGTGATGTATCGACCAAAGACACGCCCCTCCTCGAAGAACGAAGCTGGTACGGAACATCGACCCGTCGACCAGTCTACCCAGCCGACACCACTCGAAGCCCCTCAAGGCCGAACGTAGCGTCCGATCGCTCCGGACTCGTAGCGATGCCGCCCCTAGCAGTAGCGTCCGATCGCTCCCCAAAATGCCCCACATGCCAAAACACATGACCATTCGCTGCCCTAAGGATCATTGGACCCTCCTATGGAGGGTGTTGACCCTGCATAGCAGGATATAGCAGGGGTTTGGACCCTCAAAACCTTCACCTTTGAGGGTCCTTGATCCTTAGGGTGCAGCTTCTGGCCAAGTCGCACCACCTCATCACCTGGCCAAGTCGCAGTGAACGACGCTTCAGTCTGAGTTTGACACGGACGACCGGCGGATCAAACCTCTCGGAAACAATGCCAGGACCCCCGAAACAATGTCAGGCTCAAAAGCTTTCATGGCTGCCCTTTCATGGCCAACACCCCTTTCGTCAACAAAGCCAACTTCATTACTCAACCAAAGCCCAACACAGCCAACACATCAAGCAAATATGAAACTCACTCATCACGCCCGTCTCTTTTTCCAAGACCCCAGTGCACCAGTCCAGATTCGCAACAAAATGCGCTACACGCACGGCACCGCCCCATGGCTAGGCACAAACCGTTTCAAACCCCACCGTTCCAGCCCTACCAAACACCATGCGGTTCCACGGCGCTCAGTCGTCCACCTCCGGAAGGCCTAAGCGGTCCTCAGGGCCCTCAGCGGCCACAGCTCCTCCCAAGATGCCAGCAGAGTCCTTCTCCATCATGATGCAAAACTCATCGAAACTGATCTCGCCGTTGGAATCAAGGTCGACATCTGCAACCATCCTCGAAGACTGAAGACTGTTTCGACTGAAGATCTACCTGTTTATTTTGACGGACAAAGGTGCCGATTGTCTCAAACACTTGGATTTGAGAAAATTTGAAGCTACAAGGTCAGGTTGGCTGATGATGATGATGATGATGATAGAAAGCGAAGCTCCAACCTGTGTGCGCAGGCACCATCTGGATTCCAAGTCTCACAGTCGCCCGAGCCAGCTAGCTTGCTTGGTTCGAAGTCCCCCGCAACCATGCCTCCGACTTCGATATAATAATTGAAAGCTAGGTGGCATTTCCACATAGGCCATGTTATCTTCCTCCTTCAAAATGCGCGCGAGCTCATCCTTCGTGATCACGCCATCTCCGTTGGTGTCGAACACCCGGAAGGCGGCCCACATCACTTCACGCCTGTGTCGGAAGCGGTCGTCATCCCACACGCCCGAAACGATGCGGTCATGTGTGTGTAACCCTTGGAGTCACAGGGAACCCTCGGGTTTGGAGCAGGGGGGCTGGTTGTTCATGCAAGTACCAGCCCAACGAAGAGGCTTGCATTGAACACTGATATCGGTGGGGACGCCCACCGACGTACCTGCTTCAATTTTTAAGTTTCCGCAATGCATTCTGCAGACTTGCACGTTCCGCCGTCACTCTGTCGTCTCGACCTCGACTTGCGATTTTGGCCCCACTTCCTTTTGAAGACCCCCAGGCTCCGGTGGTTCTTACTTGTACTCTTGGGAAATGGTACCCTAGGCCGGCGTGTGGCACCGCTGTCAGTTCCGTACGCATATCTATATAAGTGTGTCTCTCCTAGCGAGAGCCCGGGGTGAGCCCGTCGAACGGGCGTTAGTCCTCGTCCCTGCGCCCGGGACCAGAGCAGCTCGCAGCGAGCGTAGGTGGCCTAGGCCGAGAGGACTCAGATTTTGATCAATATGGGGATTCCAAGTTGGCTCATGCCTCTACGTGACCGCAGCGGTCAAAGGTGGCAGCCTTCGGGCAAGCCGTACGTGGTCGCAGCGACCAAAGCTTGTTCAAGGTTCAATTGGAACCTGTCGAGAACTTAGCCCCACTTCCTCCCCCTTCCCACCCCTCCCTTCCTTCTTTGCCTTCTGGGGTTTTCCTGAATGGAATACTCAGGGTCACCCCTCTCTCACTGGTGTGTCCCTGGACGTTTGTTTGTAGCTGGGAACACCTGCCTTTTTCCTTCCTCTTTTCTCCCTCTCTCTCTCTCTCTTTCTCTCTTTCTTTCCTCTCTTCACCCTCCTTCTTCCTTGGGTGTCCGTGGATGCTTTCGTCATAGCTGGGAGTCCTTCCTTTTTGGTGTGTCCTTGGACGCTTGTGTCGTAGCTGGGCGCACCTTTGCTTCCTTCTTTCTCTTCTTTTCTTTTCTTCCTCCCCCTCTCCCCTCTCCCCTCGCGCGCGGCATGTTTACAAGCAAACTAGGCTTCTGCAACAGGTTTCTCAATGAGGTTTGGACTGTCATCGGTTTGTCCCCTTTCATCGGCCCCCACAGACGTCTTCCCTTCTTGTCTTTCATGTCCTTCCGTCTTCATGCCTCTTCATCCTCATCCTTTCTTTCTCTTGCGCGCACTTTCGTCCGGGCCTTAGTTTGTACACATACACGCACGCGTATTCTACTTACAACGAGGTTCAGGTGGCCAGGTTTGATACAATGAGGTTTGGTTCATCGGTTGTCCCTCTTCACTTGGTTCTTCTTCATCGGCAACCACACACACACTTTTCGTCTGTCTCGTCTCTTTCATTTTCAGCTGTCTCTTTTGCGCGCACATTTGCTTTGCCTCCTTTCCAGGCCGGATGGAGGCCACACATGCCTCCCTTCGGGGAGGCGTGTGTGTGTAACCCTTGGAATCACAGGACCCCTCAGGTTTGGAGCAGAGGGGCTGGTTGTTCATGCAAGTACCGGCCCAACGAAAAGGCTTGCATTGAACACTGATATGCTGGGGACGCTCAACGACGTACCTGCTTCAATGTATAAGTTTCCGCAATGCATTCTGCAGACTTGCACGTTCCGCCGTCACTCTGTCGTCTCGACCTTGACTTGCGATTTTGGCCCCACTTCCGTTTGAAGACCCCCAGGCTCCGGTGGTTCTTATTTGTACTCTTAGGAAATGGTACCCTAGGCAGGCCGGCGTGTGGCACCGCTGTCAGTTCCGTATGCATATCTATAAGTCTATAGGTGTGTCTCTCCTAGCGAGAGCCCGGGATGAGCCGCAGAATGCCTCCCGTGGACCCGTCGAATGGGTGTTAGTCCTCGTCCCTGCGCCCGGGACCAGAGCAGCTCGCAGCGAGCGTAGGTGGCCTAGGCCGAGAGGACTCAGATTTTGTTCAAAATGGGAATTCCAAGTTGGCTCATGCCTCTACGTGACCGCAGCGGTCAAAGGTGGCAGCCTTCGGGCAAGCCGTACGTTGTCGCAGCGACCAAAGCTTGTTCAAGGTTCAATTGGAACCTGTCGAGAACTTAGCCCCCCTTCCTCCCCCTTCCCTTCCCTCCCTTCCTTCTTTGCCTTCTGGGGTTTTCCTGAATGGAATACTCAGGGTCACCCCTCTCTCTCACTGGTGTGTCCCTGGGCGTTTGTTCGTAGCTGGGAACACCTGCCTTTTTCCTTCCTCTTTTCTCCCTCTCTCTCCGTCTCTCTTTCTCTCTTTCTTTCCTCTCTTCACCTTCCTTCTTCCTTGGGTGTCCCTGGATGCTTTCGTCATAGCTGGGAGCCCTTCCTTTTTGGTGTGTCCTTGGACGCTTGTGTCGTAGCTGGGCGCACCTTTGCTTCCTTCTTTCTCTTCTTTTCTTTTCTTCCTCCCCCTCCCCCCTCTCCCCTCGCGCGCGGCATGTTTACAAGCAAACTAGGCTTCTGCAACAGGTTTCTCAATGAGGTTTGGACTGTCATCGGTTTGTCCCCTTTCATCGGCCCCCACAGACGTCTTCCCTTCTTGTCTTTCATGTCCTTCCGTCTTCATGCCTCTTCATCCTCATCCTTTCTTTCTCTTGCGCGCACTTTCGTCCGGGCCTTAGTTTGTACACATACACGCACGCGTATTCTACTTACAACGAGGCTTAGGTGGCCAGGTTTGTTACAATGAGGTTTGGTTCATCGGTTGTCCCTCTTCACTTGGTTCTTCTTCATCGGCAACCACACACATACTTTTCGTCTGTCTCGTCTCTTTCATTTTCAGCTGTCTCTTTTGCGTGCACGTGTGCCTTGCCTCCTTTCCGGGCAGGATGGAGGCCACACATGCCTCCCTTCGGGGAGGCGTGTGTGTGTAACCCTTGGAGTCACAGGGAACCCTCGGGTTTGGAGCAGGGGGGGCTGGTTGTTCATGCAAGTACCAGCCCAACGAAGAGGCTTGCATTGAACACTGATATCGGTGGGGACGCTCACCGACGTATCTACTTCAATTTTTAAGTTTCCGCAATGCATTCTGCAGACTTGCACGTTCCGCCGTCACTCTGTCGTCTCGACCTCGACTTGCGATTTTGGCCCCACTTCCTTTTGAAGACCCCCAGGCTCCGGTGGTTCTTATTTGTACTCTTAGGAAATGGTACCCTAGGCAGGCCGGCGTGTGGCACCGCTGTCAGTTCCGTATGCATATCTATAAGTGTGTGTCACATGTGTGTGTGTGTGTGTGTGTCACATGAGTCATCAATGCCATGTCGCTCACACCCGACAGAAAGAGAGACCCTTCATCCACGAGAGACTTTCGTCAAACTGAGGACTGCTCAGTCCTCCGAAAAGGACTATTGTCCATGGGGGGCCCATGTCTGGGAATGCTTGCAACTCTGTCCAGTTGAACACTTTGCCTCCAATCTTTTGGACATGAGATCCCCATGAAAAACACAATATATATATATATAGCCGTTATATAACCCATTTGCTCAAAGACCGGACCTGTATGCCCTGAATCCGAATCAATGCCAGCCATCCACACAAGCCGCTATATTAAAAATCATTTAAAATCAAACACAATCTGCGTCGTGCAACCTTATCCCATAAGGAAAGACACTCAGCTCATTCATGTCATACTCACTGATATAATTATTCATGGAAGTGAAACATGTCTCCTGGTGGTTTTCCCACCCCGCCTCAGGTATTGCTTCTTGGTGAGCGTCGCGGCCATGAACTCGGTATAGTCGATGTTCCCACTGCCGTCGGTGTCCAAGTTCTGCACCTCAACAGGGTTCACTCCAGGACCAGGTCCACCGAACCCGCGCGCGTTGGCGCGCGCGCGCGCGCGCCGCGGGACAAAGGGTGCGGTGTCTGGGAACAACCATGGGGCACTGAGGTGCCAGGTGCCCAGTGAAGGTTTCTCCCCCAGAAAAGCGCGGGACATCTGCCGAAGAAGTCCAAACAATGCTTAGCATAGCGCACATCTCACTTTTTGGGAACCAAAACAGGGCAGGGAGAACTGGCAAAAAGAAATTGATTTCAGGCAGTGCTGTAGCTGACGATTTGAACGATGTCGTCGGGCAAGTCTGCTTTGGCCATCTTCAAGCCGGTCTGAATCTCTTCCAAGCTCCTCGGGTTGATGTCTGGTGCCCGATTCTTGAACCCCAAACCCCCAATTGATACAGTAGTGGCACGGTTTCCAAAAGATGTTGAGCGGGGATCTGCTTTTCTATCTTTTTGGTGGTTTATACATTCTTGCACAGTTTGATGTGTGTCACGTAATGATCGACCCAAAAATTTGCGGAATCGCGGAGGACTTGTTTCCATCTGTTCGATCATGTCCGAGGCTCAAGGTTCCATCTCGGTTCTTGTCCAGTTGTATGAAGGTATCTCGGAGCTCTTTAAGGTCATCGTCTTTCAGCTGCTGCGCGATCAGTGTCAACGCCACCTGATGAGGACAGCTGGCTGGTCTACTTCGTCTGTAAAACACATGGGACAACAGGTCCGCGTCAGGAGAGGTCATGGGCGGTACCTGTGTGTGTGTGTCTGTGTGTGTGTGTCTGTGTGTGTGCCTCGTGTTGCCTTGTCTCTTAAAGGAACCAGGTAACTGACTGGTAGCTACTGCATGGCAACTTGGTAACTATAGGCCACTGTCCTCAATTCCGGCCTTCTTCATCCTGGAGTTACTCTGAAATCGCTTGAGCTTGTGGCCCAAGTCTTTGGCCACTCGACCGACCACAGCAGTGGCCGATGCAGTCAGCCACTTGTGTGTCAGAAGGTCTCCAGCGCTGGGCCTCAGTCGAGACGTTCCGAGCCCCGCTTTGGGAAATAGACCAGAGCCATCCAAAACCCAGTGGGGAGGGTCTCCATCTGCATCTAAATGCATACACGTTGCACACACAGTTGCACAACTCTTGGCCAGTGGAACAAGTGCAGAACTGTCGTTTTACAGGAAGCCTTCATAAGCCTTCTCAGAAGGGCCACCGACAAGGGCCCTTGTCGGTTTACCGATGGAAAACCTATAAAGAACCGACATCAGAATCGAGGTGTGTCTAACCTGCGAAGAACCGACCTCGAGTCGAACCTGCCTGGTCTTGGGATCATAGGTGAGCATCAGCTTGATGAAATCGATGGCATCGCTGCTCACATCGGACCAGTCGGCGGGATCGAACTTCACGGCGCCTTTCTTCACCATGGCGAGGATATCTTTGTCCTTCTCACCGTAGAAGGGCGGATAGCCACAAAGCAAAATGTAGCAAATCACGCCACAGCTCCAAATGTCACCTCAGCAACCCGCGTCGGTGGATCCAAATGCGGCCAGTGGATCGACCCGGACGCCCGACCCCGTTCTTCTCACGGTTCATGCCCGAAATCCAAACGATCACGCCCATGAGGTGGTAACAAGGGCCTTGTTCGGTGATTGCTTTCGGGTGACACTTCTCATCGTAGGCCCCTGCCAGCACCTGTGGTGCTACGTAGTAAGGTGTCCCCGCACGGGTCTTCATGCTGGCACCCGAGCCCGGGACATAGTTCTTGGCAAGTCCAAAGTCGATCACCTCGCAGAAGGTTTTTGGACCTTCTAAACCATGACACAGCTCGTGAAGGCCCCGTGCCATGTGCGATGGCCCCCCACTGAAAAATGGCACGCTGAATAATTCATCACAGCAGGCAAAAAACCTTCCCTCATCTTCCCTCATCTAAATTGAATACCATTGAATACAGCTTCCCTCATTGGCCTAATGTCTGCACAGCACAACTGCGCAGCAAAACCATGCAAAACCACCCTGCTGGTCTTCGCAGCTTGCCTTGATCTCAGCATTAGCCTCCTTGTTTTGCATAAGGAAGTTCTCAGGCTTGATATCCTTAACACATTGAATCACAATGAATCCCTCCACTGCCTACAGCGGAGACTCATTCAACTGCCACTGTGACATGCAACCTGGGAATGAGTTTAGCTACTCGAAGACCAGTCTTCAAACTAATTGCATCATATTGCATCCAATCATGCAAAGGCGATTCATGCATGTTATGTCAATCTTCACGAAAAAAGATAACAGGTACTCTACAACATTTTGGTGTCATTGTGGTAGCAATTATATAAAGTTTTTGAATAAATGATGCACACGAATGCGCATTTCATGCCGGAAATGGTTGTGGGATGCTGTAGGGATTCTGTGCATTGGGAGGCATGTACGTTCACGTCCAAGACGATATCATTCCGGGGACCACGACCTGCTCAAGCTTGTGAAGGGAGCATGTCTAGCCCCGCCTCTGTCACACCCTCCCTCACCCTCATCCTCATCCTCAACCCACTAGCGATGGCATCCAACCTACTAGTGATGGCCTCTCAAACAAAAGAATCAAACCAAAATAGCGTCCGATCGCTCCGTTCGTAGCGGTGCCCTTTGTTCCGTTTGTCGCAAACCTTGCTAGTAGTAAGGCCAGGAGCCCCGTTCGAAACTCACGAACTGACGCGTCCAAGTCTCCCGATGGACGAAATTGTTCTTGTGAAGATAGCTCATGGCTCCTAGGATCTGTTGCATGTAGGTGGCCGCCCCACGCTCGTCGAAGGCTCGTGCCCCGTCGTGCTTCTCAGACTCGGCCACCTGAAGTTTCCGACGCGTCAATTGGGGACAGCGGCGGCTCGGAAGGACCACTGGGCCATGCATTTGGGGCTTGATTGGGCCCAGAATCATTCAGAGTGCATGTTCAGAATGGTCACATATGGTCACACGCGAGCTCCAGAAGATTTCAGTAAGCTTGTGGAAATGCAGTGACTGGCAGTGACTCTGGACACCATTGGCTTCCCCAAACCGATCGAACCCCAAACCCAGAAACCCAAAACATGAACCGAATCGGTGTCCTTTGCAACACCAGGACATGCCAGGATGCAATCCGTTCGAAGAGCTCACCGCCGGTGCAGAGCTCCATGACGAGGTAGAAGCGCTTCGCATCTTGAAACACCTCCCGGCCACGCCGCGTGTTCGGCCACGTGCATGTTTGTGATACATCTACAAGCACCCCAGCACCACCCAGGAGGTTCCTGATTGCATGGACAATATATGAAAATACCTCTTAGGGGGGTCTTTAAACCAATTCTTGCGTGGGTGCTGGTCTATGCCGTAGTATTCCCTCCCCTCCCCCTGATCCAAGAGCTCGGTCGAGCTCGGTCGAGCGCACCGGTGAGGTGAGCGCCGCGGTGAGGTTCGCGCCTCGTAAAGCTTCACGATATTCGGGTGGTCCAGGGACGATTGAATATCCACCTGATCGCTTTTTTTGCGCGGACGGATCGTTCGGTGATCCTTCGGTGCCGGCCAAAGACGGATGTTCTGGGGCGATCACATGGCGATCAGTCGAGAACAAGGGGAGCAGTTTCGACTCAAGTGTGGCTCTCTTCTTTTTCATGTTTCCTCAAGGTTGATGCTTCAATTCAAAGACACCTCAGTCCAAACACATATAATATGCCAAAATGACTTCACTAACTGAAATAAAACCTTCCACTGAACCTTAATAGTTCTACAAACTTGCGATCCAAAAAGGCTTCGCAACCGCTTTCATGACCTTTCCCAGCCTCCACTTGAAATCGAGCAGGATCAGAGATTTTGTGTCTGTTGATGGCCTTGATTGCCCGAACAGCACCTGTGTCCTTATGTGTCCCCTTGGTCACTTGGCCGTAGGAACCTTCACCTGCAAGTGAGAGCACACGATCACAGCATGGCCCGTATACACATCATGCTGATAGCTTCATTGAAACCATTTGAAACCCAGCAGCTCAGTCACAGATTTTCTCAACACCACGTCTCCATGTTTGCATAGTGTTAGTGTTAGTGTGCTGTGTTTCGGCATCTGCGGCATACTCCGACGCCCCTTGGCCCACGGAAAAGCACAACGGCTGCCCCCACGGAAAAGCACAACGGCTGCCTAGTGGTTTCTTGTCCACGCTGTAGATTTCATCTAACTTCCCCGGGTTTTCCGCGCAAAACGTGTGGGAGAAGGTGGTGGTGGTGGCTGAGACCAACTTGGGCGCCATGGCGGTCGACCGGCGCTTCCGGGTTCACGACACGAATGAAGGTTGATCACTGATACTGAGGGGTCGGACTCGGTCTTGATCATGTCCTGTGCTCTGTTGGCTCGGGCTGTGCTCGCTTGGTGTGGCAGGGAATTCCCTCAACTGACAGGCCCCTGCTGATCTTCCTGGGCGAGCCAGGCTGCGGGGCTAGATGCGGCGTACGGCGCGACCGGTCGTGGCAGGCTGCCTGGAATCCGGTCGTGCAAAGACATGAAAATCAGACCTAACGTGTTGTGGCACAAGGCCGGCACGCTCTGCCAACAAGCAGTTTCGTGAGGCCTTGTGCAGCAGCCATTGGCTCTGCCTCTGGTGATTCCTCCTCCTGAATGGACAAATTCAGCTGAGAAGACTTGACTGTCTGAACTGACACCACTAGCCGTGCCTGTTGCGCCGTGCTGGGCAAGAGCTCCAAGACATGTTGCAAGATTCGCAAGGCTCGATGGGCGTGTAGCTTCTGCGCCTGGGTGCCGAGTGCGACTTAACAAGGTGCCATGGGAACAAAAAACACAAATTACAGTGGTTTCAGAGTAATTAGATGGCACAAACCCCAAAAGGTTATATTTATATGAGGCATATAGAGGCCCATCTAAAAGACATCTTCTAAAAAACCTCGTGGGGGCGCCAGAAAGCCCTAAAAATGCCCTAAAACGTAAAAAGGTGCCCTATCTTAGGCGCCAGGGAGTCCACATCATCGAAGCTGTCAGACATGCGTCTCTAGACGTCTCTGGCGCTTGAAGGCCACACGTCCCACATCCGGTCTCGGAGGGCCGGTCCTCACAGGCTTCCTTGAGCATCAGGTAAATGATGGGCCTCGGATGTGAATTCTGAGCCGAGGCCGTGAGCAGTTTCAGTTGACTTTCAGCTGAAGCAGCTGAAATGGGCCTTTCAAACGAAATCTTTTCTCTTTCCCCAAGTGTAGTAACAAAATCTCTCCGTCGCATCAGCATGAAGTGAAGGAATCCACAGCAAAATCAGGGCGATTCAAGCTTGAGGCGTAACACCAATCCCACAGCAGCACCGATGGCGCCAAATTGATAAGGCTCCCCCAAAAATGCCCAAACCCACTTCCCTTCACTCAACCCGGTTGCCAAGCAGCTGGGACATCCTCACCAACAGCTGCTTTCCAGGTACCCGGGAGCTTAACACGACATGCTGTAGCCAGCCTCAGCAAACCCTCAGGATACGTCTAGTTGTAGTGTCCCCGCCTGGTCTGCTGATACAGCATATTAAGCTGTTGCTTGCTTCATGGCTATATGTTTCATTTCTCCAGGCTGTTTCCACATTGTTTCCACATTCGTCATTTGGTTGAGCTATGTCCCATTTTAGGGAGTGGCTGCTGCCGGGGAGTTGGCAATTGCGCCCACCGTTTTCAAGATTGGACATCTCCTGCTTCAAACTGGCCGACGAAGTCTTGAGGTGAAGACGACCAACGGGATGAGATGTAGATGTCGGTCTTGCAGCGGAAGACGTTTCTCACGAGCCTTCTCAGACTAAACAAGCTCGTCATGTCCGATGATTGGGGCCCGAAACGTGCATCACCCGACCCAGCCGCTGTGACCCACGAGGCTTCCCACGCAGTCCAGCCGCACAGCCCAGCCGTGTTCGCTGCAAACGCATCTGGGATCAATGGGTGATCATCGGTGTGTGGAAATGCAGGGATCTCTTATGTGTTACGACTATTGCGTATATTTCAAGAAGTGGGAATGGCTTCCAGACTGGCAAGCCAGCGCATCCCACACTTATGCACATGGCACATTGTCACATTGACATCAGAGTGTTCCCTTCACATGCGGTGACGTCCAGCACTTTCCTGCTGCTCTGTGGCTCCCCACCATGCCGGCCACTTGTCGAAGCCAGGAAGCTTGAGGATGGTGAGCGACCACATAGCAGGACTGGTCGGTCCACATCGGGTGCTACAAGTGGATCAACTTCAAACTGGGGAATGCATTTTTCATACCAGGACCCTCCTGTCGGGGTGTCCAATGGACTACCCCACACTACCATCCTAGGCTTCCAAACAGGGCACCCCGACAGGAGGGTCCTGGTAGAGGGACCCCACTAGGGACCTCTTTCTCGCCCTGGCTGGGTCCACCCCCACGACCTCGGACGGTTCCGGGTGTCGGGGAGACCGCTGTCTGTGTCGGTTTCCACCCATCAATAATGGACACATGATGTTCATTGATGCTCGATGTTCAATGTGAGACACAGAATTGTTCGAAAAAAAAGGATTGCAGTGGCTCTCTCTCTCTCTCTGGGCATCTTAGGGGCATACCTTGCTCACTGCCCAGATGTTCCAGTGAGGTCACGAGCACATCTACATAGCATCAGCATGAATGATGCCTCTTGATCCACTGTGTGGGTCCCTTTTTGTCAAAGATCAAAGACATTGACTCGATCCAAGAACACCGCTATATTTGGCAAGGAGCCCCGAACGTAGCGTCCGATCGCTCCAATCACCTGGCCCAAAGCTCGATCTCCACCGAAGGTAAGGCCTCCAACTCCGCTGTGGTCACCTGGACGGCCTCACGATCCCACGAAACAACTGCAGGCAGTGGACGTTGGCTGTGCAATGCTTTCACCATGACCAGGGGTCAGGGAATGGCGACCTCATGGACGTTGTCATGGCGACCTCATATGAAATCCGAAAAGCACGGACCAGCGGGAAGACATCCATCCTGACATCTAGGATGCCGGGCCTCTTCAGCATCTAGCCGGGCTTTGGTATTCTTGGCATCTAGGATGCCTGGGCTGGGCGCCATGGCAGAACATTTGACCACATCACAAAACTGCCTCCCAAAAACACAAGGCTGTGGGTCAAAACATGTCAACACCAGGATACTGACTGGTTGACCTACCTGGAAGGTCATTCGCCGGGTTCCAAGTTTTCATCCATCTCCATAACAGAAGAACATCAATCAACCTCGACTGCAAACTTCACAACGTATTACGGCCTGGGCCGGTCAGTCTCCTTGTCAGCCGGTTTAGCTCTCTCTCCCTCCCTCCTTCCCCCTCTCTGTCAGTAGTCAGTCTGTGCATGTTTTGCCCTCACTGCCAACGTACACGAAACAAGACACGGAACATGTCACACCGGGCACCAATGGATTTTTTTGGATTTTTAAGGACGTGAAAGAA
Source organism: Durusdinium trenchii (assembly GCA_963970005.1). Taxonomy (NCBI): domain Eukaryota; class Dinophyceae; order Suessiales; family Symbiodiniaceae; genus Durusdinium; species Durusdinium trenchii. Next base: position 1,256,223 of record CAXAMN010000003.1, on the reverse strand, counting down.
GGCTCACGACGTCTCTTTCCTGTCATATTGCGGTTCCTTCGCTCAAACGTCTCAGTTGGCAGCTAACAACCTGGTAGATCTGACGAGCTATGTCGGGTAGATCTCTCCGTCCACAGCCCTGAGATCCCAATCCATCATGGCAGGACAATGCCAGCACCCGGGCCTGAGCAACAGGTTTTCACGGCTTTTGGGAGCACGACTGGGCATCAAACAGAGCCGAACCGCAGCGTGGGCCTTCTTCTCTACGTCTCCGGCTCCGACACGCGCCGTTTCGCGGCGGCGAAAGGCTCCCTGACATAGGCGTGGCGCTCCGGCTCCGAAAGCTCCGCCAGTTGTGCATCGAAGGGGTCGACCTGATCCCGGACGACCACGGGGAGAACCGAGAACCGGGAGAACCTCGGCGGGAGAACCTCGGCGGAAGCCTTTTTACAGTAACAAGCCCAAGTTACTAAGCCTTAAAAACAAGCCTCGGTAAACAAATGGCTCGAAGACAGTTAAATGACTCGAAAACAACCTATGAATCCGCATCTCCTTATGGCTCTCTCGTATACGTTGTTTGGTTTTTGTGTTCGTTCGCAGCACTTCGATGCGAATTTCAGGTTGTTTCACCACAGGCACGGCCCAGCATAGTCATCTCTGCTGCCCACACGCCCCTTGGCCCGGAACGAAACGGGTCAACAGCGCCTCGAAGAAGACAGGACCTCGAGGCGAAGACGGCAGAGTTGGGTGCATCGGATGGGATCCTTCTTCAGCAACCGGGGCCTAAACCGGGTTGGTCAACCTGACCTGCCGTGGCAGTCCACCGTCCACCGTCTCCCGGGTGCATGATATGATGAAGGAGCTGGAGAGTTGGATGGTACAATCGCCCTGAGGCGCCCTGGTTCTTGCGGACCTTCTCAAGATATAACATGATATAACACTTATCAGTAACAGCGGATGATGATGGTTACTTTGCAGGCCGACATCTCTATAGAACTATATAGTGATTTGCTAGTGAAACCCGACTGTTACAGGTAAGAACGGACAAGCCCAACGTATAACCATTTAGCACCGAAGAAAGACCTGGACTCTCCTCCAAGTGGCTTCTCAATGATTCCAAGATTCCCCGCACGCCTGTGGGCAAGGGCAAGGCGAAGTGGCGGCGAAGCCCGGACCGAGGGATGGGTGAATTGCACCAAACCCACTCTGGACCAACACCCCTTTTTCCGGCAACCGGAAAGTATGCGAGAGAGTGCCGAATTGTGCGGCACAGCAATTCGAACATCAAGACACACGAACGATGCCTTCAAGGAATGCGCAACAAATGCAAATTCAAAAGCAAATGAACTGACGCCTTTTGTTGGATCGGGGAGCTCACCTGGAAGGCACCCACAAGCACACAGCGAGGCAAAGATTCCAGTGTGCGTCTTCGATACAAAGGCTCAAAGCAGTGAAGAGTGCTCACACTCCCTGGACTAATTAATCATGAAGTGGAATCGGACTGCGACCTGGTAGCCATGGCCTCCAAATGAATAGCAAAAGGAACCTAATATAGGAATGGCCTCCACCCTATTAGCGGTGGCCTCCAACCTAATAGCGATGGCTTCGGCCTCCAACCTAATAGCGATGGCCTCCAACCTAGTAACCTAGTAGCGATGGCCTCCAACTAGCGATGGTCTTTTCTTCCTTTCCGGACTAATCATGATCCTTTCGTAACGATTGTATGCAAAACGGTGTGCGTGGGTGCGCATGCTCAGTTCCACGTGCAGCTCAGAACTTCTCCGGCATATATGGGCATCTATGAGCTATGGGTACCCATTTTATCGCAGGGGTGCCAATGTACCGCTCAACGATTGCCCGTCCTCCAGCTTCACTCTCACCACGCTGCAACTCACTTGGATTCGGCATGCCCCAAATACTCGCAGTCCTGTCATGTTACTTCGGAGACTTCATGTTGCTACCCCGCACTACCCAACCTAGCTCACAAGGCGCTCTCCGGCGAACGCAGCGATCACGTTTTTACACAGTTAATCCCCCGCAATGTCAATTCACTAATGTAGCCATCTGCAGTCGCATAGCCCTCACCTGCATTCAAATGCTCTGCAATCAGGTGCTCTCAGCTAAACAGTCCTCTCAGTCACAGTCTTCTCCTGACCCGCCTGCCAAGACATGGTATGTTTGCTTCATGATGACCAAGTAAGTGGATCGTGCGAAAGCCAGTTGCAGCTTTAGACCTCCTGCCGAGTCATTTGGATGTACTGTCAAGCAAAAGCTCTTCAGCTCGCGCGTCGCGCGCCTGTGGGTTGGACATCCATGATGCTCGATCTTGATCAGAGGCCGCCTTCAGACTCAGTTCTAATGATTCTAATGTTGCGATTCAAGGGCCCCCCCCTGAATCCGATTGAGCAAATGACCATGCATCCAAGCATCTGCCAACTTGAAGCAACCATTTGAGACTCAACTTGCCCTGTGTGTTTCGCGTCCACCCCCCAAGAGAATGTCTCAGCTAGCAATCGGGGTAGCAGTCGAGCTGTGTCTAGAGAAACCCTCTGTGAATCTGAACTCCAAACTCACACCTTGTCATACAGAATCCAACACATCTAAATAAACTTTGCATATGATTGATTCATTATATAATATATGATTTTCAAATAGTAATATGATATGATAAAATCAGTGTACACTGGGACTCGGACCATGTCAATGTTGTCGTTTGTACCAAAAGGACTTCACTATAAACCGACAGTTTCTGTCACCATAGCTGAAGGAGGGTCTATGAAGATCAAGCAACCTGAAAAACTACCTGTGACACATCCCGACACCATAATTAGAAGGGGCACGTCAAGTGTCAAAAACAACCACACGGAAAGTAAAGGGTCATGATTAATAATGATCAATTCGAAGTTCCGACTGGGTGGCCATTCACCGATTGCACGAATTCTAGGTCAACCGACCCCAGACTCAAACCTCCTCAACTGCCACAACGAATTCTACGTCTACGTATGTCAGGTTGTTGCCAACCAAAGAATACACAAACAACTACACCTGGGAAAATTAACATGGAACCTGAAAATGGACCTTTGGAATACTATTTTCCTCTACAACCCAGTGGTTGTCAGGTTCCATGTTAATTTTCCCGGGTGTATCCCGTCTCGTCCGATTTCCTAGCCTCGCTTTGACTTTGGTCCTCTCCCGCTTCACCTTCCACCTGTCAACGGCCGTCAGGTACGCCGTGGTTGCACAGGAGCTCATAAATATCGGACACGGATGCATTTTTGGATGCAAAACCTTCCAGCCAGTTAGGATTCGCCTTTGGCACTCAGATCAACCCACTTGGCCATTCCATGGCACCAGCCGTGCCCCTGACACAAATTGTATTTCTTGCTTTCTGATGAGACTGGTCCCTCCGACATCCTCCAACACTGCTGGAAGTCTATTCAGCTCTCTGTTTCCAGGCCATTGTTCGATCAAAGTCGCAAACTTGTTTGCGAGTGGAGTTCGGTTCGAATAATCTTAAGAGTTTTTTTGCAGTAACTGAATTATTCCTTTGAGCAAGTCTTGTGCTTGATTCTTCGCATGTCCCTATGTTTAACATCTGTTGTGGTGCCAACTCCAATTCAAAGACCTTATCCAAACAGCAAAGCTCTTGGACCAACACTGATCCAATAAAAAGAAGGTACACATTGGCCTGATTTTCCAGCTATCCACCTACAGTGCCCGAGACCCACCTCTTTCCCTTTGAGCACTGTCTGTGGAGCAGTCTGCGGGTGCTTCTTCTCCGCCTACACGGAACATATTCAAAGCATTCAGCAGCCGCCGTACAATCGATGAACAGTCGCGTGAAAACTCATTGAGCTCGGAGCCCCGTTCGTAGCGAAGCTTGTTACTAGTAGCGTTCTTCCTCCGTTCGTAGTACGGCCAGGAGCCCCGAACGTCGCGTCCGATCGCTCCGTTCGTAGCGATGCCAGGAGCCCCTAGTAGCTTCTTGCTCCTATATTGTGTGTTGTCTGACTGAGTATAGTTACTATTCCATCCATCCACTCATGCTGGTAGTTTTGGTTTTCGTGCTTGTGGGCATCTATGCTGTCACGCATCCCTGCAAAACAGCACGTCTGCCCAACCTCGGTTTGTTCAGCGGCCATCTCTGCTGAGGGCGTTGCTGCGGAGCGAGCCTCTCCTCCACCGTCACATGTGGCGGAGCATATTCCATGCAACTCAAAGAGTGTAAGCTCGAAAAAACAGGCCTCTATCCTTTGGTCTTCTTGGATAGAACGTCCCAGATCCCCAAATGACAGAACTCCACTGGGGCAAAAATCTCGATGACGCGCCTGCCCAACTGTCGGCTTCCGAGGCGACCTGAGCAACTCCACTATAATCATTTAGTTATCAACACCGTTCTCCAATTATGCATTCTGATCTCCAATCTGCCTTCTTTAATTCTTTTGCAGCATAGGACCTCTCCCTCGCGTCTAAGACCTCTAACTTCCTCTAAATCTGGTGGTAACTTCCTCTGTGATGGGTCACCTTCGTCACCATGCTGAGTCATAGGAGACGCTGTGAGCCCTTTCGTCCGTCACCGATATGCTAAGTCGCTATGGCCTCTTCGCGAAACCATGGGCCGAAAAAACGGTGCCTGCGAAAGCACCCCATGAGCTAGATTCAGGCTAAGTTCACATATTGGCAGCCTGATGACTCCTTGGAAACGGCAAGTGCCTGACCCCCCCTCCGTCCCCCACCGTCCCTCGCCCCGTTGAACCTCCCCGGCCTCGGTCGCGGAACCGTCGCTCCCCGGCGAGCGCTCGCGGGACCGCGCGGTGGACCGCGCGGTCGCCCGCGCGGTCGCCCGCGCGGTCCGCGACCGGTCCACCTGGTGGGATCCGAAGCTCCAAAACGGACCGAGCTTAGGACCTACTCTAGGAGCTCGATATAGGGCATAGTATGGCATAGTTCTGTAAGATGAGTTCTTATAATATACAACTAAAGTTACTAAAGTGAAGATCAATTTTAAAGGAATGTAGATCTTGCAGTCATCTCCTTCATTGTGCCAGGATTTGTTCTAACAACTTGAAGAACGTGTCTTTGCATGGACTCCCCGGACCGGGAGGACAGGTCCGAAAGGCCAGGCGCCTTAGCGACGTTCGGGCTCTTCTTGTGACTAGTAATGCCAGGAGATGCCAGGAGCTATAGATACGTTCGTAGCGATGCCATTGTTACGTTCGTAGCTTCTTGCATGCCGATGGGTTGCCCCCGAGAGAATCCACGTTCGTAGCTTTTGCGACTGGCGTCTGGCGCTGGTTGTGAGGGCAACGTTTGAAGGACGACCAGCACAACCAGCACACATCTTCCAAGAATCAAACAACATCAAACAACCAAACATCGGTATACATTTCCGGGAGAACCTTCGCCACGGTTGGGGCATTGTTACAGAACACTGCTGGTTCGTACCACACCTACCGGACAGCAACCGAACTGAATCCCAATGATTCCCAATAGTGATCAAAAGTCAGGAACTCGTTGCAGCTGCTTACCTTTCTTGCGTCCATGTCTACGTGACTGTCTACGTGTTGCCACCCCGTTTTTCGTTTCCTTGCCGATGGACACAGCTGGGGACGGTTCAGCACCAAACGGTGTGTGTGTGTGTGCAATATATGTACCACAAGGATGTCTTCAGGCATCGCCTGTGTGCTGCGGCCATTCCCTTCCTCCTGTGCAGGTGCCTGCCAGGTGCACGTCGTCGCAAAAGAAGAATCCATCAGGTCCCAGGGGCCACCGGGGCCAGGAATCCTCGTGTTATGGTGTCTGGTGCCTATTTTTGCATGGCAACCGCAAAGTGCGGTGAACATGCTTGGTGCAGCTCTGCACAACAATATGAGTGTCTTTGGGCGACGATTTCCGATACTTGAACTTTAATTATCTCTTTAATCATTCAACTTACTCACTCATTCCGTCCGCCTTCGGCGCCCGCGGAGCTTTGTCCATCTTCTTGCTTTTCGACTCAGGCTCCTGCAAAACATCTTTGAACCAAGAAGCAAGGTGTGATAAACAAAAGTGGTTCGGGAAGTGGTGCCGGGAGCTGTGCCTGGAGGAACGTGGGCGCTGTGCCGAGTACGCAACGTGACAGTTGTGCGAACTCTTGGGCGGCACTGGTCGTTGGAGGAAAACGACCAGTGTGACCCCCTTACAACCCAAAAAACGTCTCTTTCAGCAGAGTCTCATTGTTGACCTGGTGCTGAAGAATGGCCAGGGGATGCCAGAAACATGTTTCAAAGACCCAGCCCACAGGTGTGTTGGTTCCAATTCTTCCAATGTGTCGTCCATGTGCGTCACTGGTGGCATCGTGGAAAGGGCAACATGTCCGCCTTGCAGTCGACCAGGTCTTCAATCAAGCGATGCAGTTTCACCACCTTGGCAACATGGTGACTTGATTATCGACTTGAAACACCATGGGTCATGCTAATAACAAAAATTGAGGAACACAAAGGGCAATAGGCTCTTGAAGGCTCTCAAACATACGTCCAAACACATCTTGAACCGGAGCCACTTGCTTCAGAGCACAAAGTGCTCAAGATGGATCGCATATGATGAGCAAGATCCGAACTGCAGTCTACACTCCGACTCACTAACATGGAACAAAGAAAATGTCTTCCAAGGGGCCATATTCCACTTCCATGTTAGTTGTTAGTGAGCCAAAGTGTTGTCATTCATGATGGTCCCTAACTGCCCTAACTGTCGCTCGCCCCATGCAAGCATTTAACGCCGGTTCGCGGTACCCAGTCCCCAGGCATCAGTAGCCACAAAGCGAGGAGAGCTGCCAAAGCGGCACCTGGGCTAATTGGTGGCAACAGCTGATCAATCCTCATTCTTCCTGGGATTCGGGTGTGCTTCAAACGGCCAAGATGGGCCAAATGCCCCACTGATCGGGATTTGATGCGAATCGAGTCCCCGTGGCCTTTCTGGGCGGAGCTGAGCAGGTGCGGTCGTTTTCCACAAGGCCAAGGTCGCCAAGGTTGCCACGCCCGGCTACACGCAGGGGTACTCAGGATCGAACATGGAGTGCAGAAGCGCGGAAAGGTCGGGATATTTTCCAACCTGCGGGACATCGAGCCCGAGCAAGCGGGCTGAGCAGTCTGAGCAGTCTGCATGGCTGACATCTTGTGCAATTTGCATGGATGAAGACATCTTCAAGCAAACTCGTGACACCTTTCCTAGGATTCCAGCAGGACTCAGGCGCAAGTCCATGCGTAAAACCTCCGAGCGGGGGGGCAACCAACAACTGGGGCACCCAGTGGCTCAATTGATTTGTGATGCGTACTGAACTGAGCTGCTAAGGTCCCTGCCATGTTGTCGGTCTTGTTTTGCAGCTGCGTCAACACCTGCAACTGCTCAGCAAAGGCAAATCAAAAGCATGGCGGCCACGCTTTCTTGTTGTAGGCCGCCGGCGGCCTAGCTCTCACCTTTTCTTTGCAGTCTAACTCTTGCAGATCTGTCCGGCAGGGGTGGACCATTTTCGAACATGCGAAAACCAGGAGGAAAGTTCCCCAGCCCGCAGCTCGAGGGGCCGCGTAAGACGGCTGTACCGCTTGCAAGCACATCTAGGCATTCCCCAAAAAAAAACACGGTCCCAACAGCTGCCCTGCCACCAACAGCTGTGACCTGGCTGATGCACTGCAAAGGTCTGCGGTGCACAGGCACCATGCCTCAGCGTCCACCAGCGTTGGGTCTATCCCATTACCAGAAACCGTGGATGATGATGGTGTGTAAAGGCCTTTCTCAAAAAGCATCATCATTGTCTGCCGACTGTTACAGGTATGAATAGGACAAACCCAACAGAATGCTTGCTGGGACCTAGCCGGACTGGCAGACTTGAATTCAAAGTCAAGGAACTTGCCGACTTGCTTTGTAAAACTGCAACCACCCTCCGGTTCTCCGCCCAACTTGCAGCTGAAGCAACGAATCAGCTCCCGGAGAATGCCCTGCGAGTACCTGGGAAGGATGGATCTATCAGGCGGCTGGCGAACATGTGTTCATTGGGAAGTGAGGGCAACTACTGGGTCACAAGGACCTATAGTGGTTTCAGAGTCGATGGCACTGGCAGCCCAAGATGTCCTTTAGATGGGGGGTCCATATAAACATATATAAACCACCGACCTTGGGGATTGTGCCATCTACTCTGAAACCACTGTAATGGAACTGTTGACCTTTGGACTTGCACGGCCTTCTTTCATAGGACACAAATCAAGGCCGTTGACAGCTGTGCGGACTGCTGTGCCGTTAGCTGTTTTCACTGCGTGCTCCGGTACCTGTCCCAATGTCTGTTCTGGGCAGAACACCCAAGCTCCAGGCACATAGGTGTGGCGACCATAGCAGCTGAACTTGCAGAAGTTCTCAACAGCTTGCCTAGCGGCTGGAGAGTGGGGAGCCAGCAGTTCAGGACGCGAAGCGACAAGAGATTGCACAACATACGACAACTACTACTACCACAACTCTCATATGAGGGGGGTCTTGTGTGCTTGAGGGTCGCGGTCCATATGCTCTGCGAGATTCATGACACTTCTACAAGTCCTGAGATTTTTGCCTGGTCAAAGTATCATCCGTGCGGGCCACACTGAAAATGGCGAGCAAAAGGTGCTGCACATGGCGGCAGAACCTGCCGGATCGCAACAAGCCAGCTAACTTGCTCATGACACACACCAGTGTGTGACATGAGTGGTGCTAGTGACCTAGTGGGTCTGTGGACATGGTGGAGGCACATCATGCAGCCAGACACGATGACTGGATTGCACCAAATAAAACAGCGTCTGGCAAATCCGAAGAATCCATGGGTGGTTTTTCCTGGATAATCCGACGACCGTCTTTTGGTTCTTTCGTGTTCCTTCAAACCAATGTGTGAAATTCCCCACGTGGTGGTGTACAGAATATGCCATGTGATATTTACTGGATCTCTTTTTTGTTCTCTCTGCCTCTCCCCCTCTCTTTCTCTCTTTCTCGCGCTCTCCATCCAAAAAAGAGGTCAGAGGTTAGTAGAAGACGAGCTATTCATTTGATCAATCAAATGAGTTCTGACGGTCATTGTGGGAAGTATCACGGTCCTTGTTTTCATCGAGTTCGGACGACGCCTAAACGATGCTTCCCACAGGCTGGCTAGCAGCGAGTCAACTTCCCAGTGGCTGGAAGATGCGCCAAACACAACGAGCTCGTTTGCACCAAAGAGAACTTCCCAATTGGCTGCCCCAAATTGGGCAACACATGGGCTGCCTCATTCTCTTTTGGTGCTTCAAGCTTCAGGTGAAGGCATGCTACCCCAGGACTTCCTTCGATCGGACCTACTCCTCTGACCCACCACCTTCCTTCCCGCCAGTCTTGGACCCCACAGGCGGAAGGTTTCGGAGGTGGAGGGTTCACGCAAGAGCTCATCCTTGTAGGAAGGGTCCTCGCGGGCGGCCCTCACTATGTCACTATGTGCGCGGTTGTTCATGTTTGCGAGGCGTTTGTGTGAAGGTGCATGAGGATGTATGACGATTATGCGTCGCCTAAGAGCCTTGCTCTGAATGAGCCATATATTATATGGCCCAGAAGGCCAAGTAATTCAGCAGATCTATTCAGATAGTATCTGAATCTACTACCATGGCACACGCCGCAAACACATCCTCGGCCGAGATCCCCCCCATACTTCTGCAACGTGTTTCTTCTAACATGCCGCATGCACAGCTTCAACTTCATCTATCATGCGTCACCATAGATCACCTCTCAATCACCTCCGAACGTGTCGACGTCCAAGTTAAGGGATTTGAGAATCTGTGCCGTGAACATCTGTGGGCACAGAGGAACCCCTACAGATTCGCCCATCACTCCACCATCACCGACAAGAGATGTGAGAAGCAAGATTTCCGACAATGAAATTAAATACATAACTTATTTGTTGTCGTTTTCTTAATGCTTTCGTCCCTGTACTAATTCTGGTCGCCCCCCCCCTTCCAGAACACGAGACAACACGTCACCTCCGAGATCTGGTGGGTCACGCCCGAGAGAAACGTGGAGGATCGCCCTGACAGGATCGCCGAGATCGGTCGCCGTGGGACCGAGATCAGTCGGTTCGACACCCCGACAGCTTGACCTAGCAGCGGGGCGAAAAAACACATGGACACCCTTGACCTGTGGTGCTGGTGTGTGTGTGTGTGAAATAATGTATATTACATATATATATATTATACAGTAACATGCACACTACACCCTCAAGAAATGATCAAAACATATTGATTCGGAACCTCTGCACTGGCGGCCAGCCTCGGCTTTCCCTCCTGAGCTCATACACCACCTGGCGCCACTCCTGGAAAATGGTCCGCTGCAGAATCCGCATCCAAGAACTTCTGCGGTAGAACAACACGCCCCAACAAATGAACCGAAATGATCACAAGATCATACAAAAATCTCCCACGCGCCATCCCAACTCGTTTTCTTCCCATTTGAAGAAGAACCACCATGCCCACTAGCTCAGCAACCCCACCGCTTGCTCCTCCACTTGGATAAACTCCTGTAGCCAGGCCGCCGTGGCTCTCCGCTTGTTCAGCTCCATCAACCGGTCCAACCGCTCTGGAGAGAACTCGGCGACCATGCGTCGGCCCAAGCATTGCCGTAACCTCAACCGATGCCATGCCGGGCCGCAGGAGGCTGCGCTGAGCCGTGCGAAACTCGCGTGCGCTGAGCCGGGCCCACGAAACAAGCGCGTTGCACGAAACCGGGCTTTCGGGTGCCCATCAGTTGGCACATGAAGGAAGGGGCCCGACCACATGCCCTTTCAGTGGTGAGGTCGTTCTTTTGGTCTCAGGGCTCAGCACAGGTAGAAGATTGGTCTAGTCTGATAAGTGCACCCACAAATGATGTGCGCTTCTTGAGCACCTTATTCAGTATGTTCATCCGTTCTGACTTCAAGTATGGCATCTCCATTGGTGGGAGTGAATCGGAACATGGAGTATTGGCGTCTAACCTGAAGATTGATATCAACAGAATTGAATCAAGTCACAACAACCACTCGAAGGGTGACAAGTCAAAAACCCAAGTCCTCTCAACAGAATGGTGCCCAATACCCGTCTCCTTTCTAGCTCACGACATCACTCAGGCCCCTTGCGTTTTACACTTGGCTTGTGCACTGTCCTGTGGTATGCCACGGGGTCAGAGCTTCAATGTCCAACTTGCCCTCCCCAATCAACCACAAGAGTGACAACATACTGTGACTGATACGAAAAAAGTCGGTCCATCCAAGAGGATCCAAGTGCTGCCAGTCGTGAATTTAGTTTTTTTAATCAGAGAATCCCTTGATCGAACATAGATGTCTAACTATATACAGTATAACTCAGTATACATACAAACATCTTGGAATCACAGCTTCTCCAACGTCCGCACCTGCCCCTGCAACAACGTCAACCAGCCAGCGGCCAAGTGGCAAAGCCTTGGTCAGCCAGAGATGTCGAATCCGCCGAGATCCGCCGGGACAGCCAGCATGTGATGTGTTGAAAGACTGGTGCTGGATCTGCCAGAATCACCGCACTGATGGAATCATTACCGCACTGGGATATAACACAGTCACAGCAAGTCATCTGTGACTTTGGCCAAAGATCTTAGTGGTGTTGGGGGATCGATGAAAATAGCCCACATCGTGGTGGAAATGCCAGGTGCGCCTGGAAAAATATGATGGGAAACAACATGAACGACTACTATTGGGAAGAAACCTTACAATACATTGAAAATTAACATCTATAGTAAACTTGGATCAACCTTACCTCCAAAAGGATTCCGAAAAAGGTGTTCCTCCTCATCTGTCCTCTTTCCCTCCTCCTAACGGTGTTGCTTGGGGCACCTTGGAGTGCCTTGGTATTTCTCGGACAGCAACTCCACCACCTGGCGCCATCCCGCTGCGGATCGGAGGCTTCACGGGAAGGATGGCGTGCCGCCGATCGAAGCTGCGGGACGTGGGGGTGGACGTGGGGAACGTGTCTCAAGCTAAAGTGATCAAGAATCCGCGATGAAGTACCGACATGAAGACATGCAATCTCCGATGTCCAAAGCTCACACCTCAGCAGCAGCCTGTGACATGGTCAGCCGGCTGTAGGTTGTAGCGGCTTGGCAGAAATTATGTACCTGCAGAGCAGGACTCCCGTCACCTACTCAGCCACCAACACTCGGCATCACCTGTTCAAAGTTTTCAAGGGAAAATCTTTTGAGGAGCGTGCCCGGTGGTTCAGTTGGAGGACAAGGTGCAACCAGGCATGGATGTAAAAAGAACCGAGGCGCGGCTGCATCCCACCAAAATCAATGCACGTTTGACTCTTTTGATACCTGGACATGCTAGACAATTACTATATGCATCATGGCTTCGGGCTCACATGACGGAGAACACATGAACAAGATTGAACAAGCTCGTCACAACAATTGCTAGTCACTAGTCGCCCCTTGAACCACTGCAAGCTGGCCACGCGCTACGGCACGCGGTGCACGTGAGAAGCTCAGATCCATCCAATCAGGAGAAAAACAGGCTGGATCATTTGATCAACAGCGCGGTGTGACTCGTGGCAGTCCCGATGCGGTCTGATCGTGAAGTCGAAGAAAAGCTGTGAGAGATGCCAGGTGCCCAGGCCAAGGCAGAGATCCGTGCTGTCAGCAGGGAATCCGGCACCTGCGGGGCAGGAAGTAGTCCTTGCAGATTACACGTTTATATAGGTGGACCTAAGACCATCTAACATGACCTCATGACCTAACCTTTCTTGTTGGTCGGACTGAGGACTGAACAGAAACCGCACTCTCACCTTATGACTCAGCAAAGACACTCACCTCATGAGATAGTTGGCCTCCAAGCTCTTGCGATGTTGAAGAACGGCCTCCGGCTCAGCCTCAAACCAGGTTCCACCAACGGTTGTCTGAAACAGCTAGAGAACAAATTTCATGGACTTAGCGTAGATGCTCAAGGTTTGTCATAACCACATACACACGACGGCCACGACTATCTATAAATATATATATATATATCGTTCGTCTAATAGTGTGAGGGAGCTTTTGTGTTGGAATGCAGGCATCTTGCGTACACCTGAAGGACCTGATGCACTCAACAGCTTGAGATGGAACTTAAAAGCTCGGGATGAGAAGTCACCCTACCTCGTAGATTCTCCCGCTGAGGACCCAGACCCAAGCATCATGTGAGGCCTGGGCCGAGATCAGGTCGATCAGGTCATTTGAAGAGTTGACATGGGAGGACCTGCCAGGAAAGGAACTGAAACAACCAAAGGTCCAGGTGAGGTGGTGCCAAGAATGCAGGACCAAGTACAGCAAAAATGGCCGTCTTGTAGCCTGTCGCCACCGTGGCATCTGTGCCATTCATCCTAGAAATCTCAAAAAATGATAGCCCAAGTCGAAAGAACCCACGCGCAGGATCCTAACGGCCGTCTCAAAAAGGAACCCAAGTAAAGAGAAAGAAGTGCTTTCTCTCGTTTTCGATCGCCACCTGGCGATCCCAAAACACCTCCGCCACCGCCCCACGAGTGCGAAGAAAAACGAAGGAAGGACCCGCCATCCACGGGCCGGGCCATCCACGTGCCGTTCCACGTGCCGTTCCAGGAAAAACAAGGCCATGACATCCCGGTGCGAACGGGTGTGGGTTGGGTGTGAATATGGAGAACAATCGGTGTTCTCTCGAGTTTCGGACCCACGGGAGGACGACGAGTTGGTGAGTCGAGTTCACCGGTGTCTCGAAAAGCTGAACGCGTGCGAAAGTCCTCTGCTCACATCATCCAGACTGCGCTAGACTTCTAAAGCGGATCACTCCGACACACGTTTATGTAACATGGAAACATAAGAACCAGTTCGTGTTCAGGAAAGCAGTCTTGCAAGGGGCCATGCCATCCAAAGTGTACATGTCTTCTGTGAAAGGGGAAACTCCTCCCGGTGCCTCCCTGTCACCAAGTGGCTGAAGTAGGTCGCTGTGCTGGTGGCGTGTCAGGTGCCTGGCATTGTCAGGGTCCCGTCAGTTAGAAAGGTCTAAGCCACGCAGACCCAGCATCAAGATCCAAGATCCATCAATCGTTTTTTGTTCACAAAAAGGCTGGACAACCAATTGGCTGGTCGTGATTCCTACCTGATCAGGCACACATGGTGTGGCTTCGAATTGTTTAGAAGTGTGGACAATCGACACAGGGAGAAGAACATTGCGAGCATGAAACTGCGAATTCACGTGATCCAGGCTGCACCTTCAGTGGAGCTCTTTGTGCCAAAGGGCTCTCCTGATACACCTGGCGCAAAACCAAAGAGGATTGAACTGTTCAGGTCAAGTGCCTTTGTTGGTGACAGCGCTGACAAGTCTGCGGTTTCCGTTTCAAAGCCACTGGCGCTGCCTTGTGGAGATACACTTTCGGGTACACCAAAGGAAGGTACAAACCTTGATGCTCAAGATCGACATCATCCATGGCTTTTGTTTGAAGAAAGTCGCTCTGCACACCCTAATTCAAACACTTTATATTGGTCAAGCTGCGTGGTTGCATACAACTCGAAAGCTGTCAACATCAAGCCAAAGGAATCGAGTCCCACTCGCCACTGGCACAAGGAATTTGATTGTGAGAAAACCCTGGCACTCCTCTGTAAATCTACTACAGGATGGATCAACACAATGGTCATTACAGCTTCCAAGGATCGGGACTTGAGATATCCTTCCACCAGGAGTAGTGGCCATTCTCGTAGTTGCCAGCCATCAGGGCCTGGTCATGGTGGAATGGAAGGTGACAGGAAGTCGCTAGCGGCCGCAAGCGGTTAGAATTTTTGCTTGCAGATGGAATGATTTTCAAAAGTACAGCAGTGTCCCGGGCTGTGCGCAGTTAGAATTCAATTCGAGTTTCCCGGCCATGCACTTGGCATATGGGAAAACAATACTTACAGTTCTGGCCGTGACTATATTGACATTCAGCACCAGTGACAGCGCGAGACAGCAAAGAACCAATCCAATGCCAAGCATATGTCGGGTGCTGTACAAATCTGAGCCCTTGCATTTAGCAAACTCTGCATTTTGTGAAAAAATGTTATAACATGTTATATCCACCTTGCTTGAGTTCCATTCAAATTACAACTCTTACATCCTCTTTCTAACCACATGCTGAGTGGAGCTGTTGCATCGGGAAGCAGCTAGACAGCTCGACTATGAGTAATTCTGGAGATCTGCATGGCTCACATGACATGGAGTTGTTTCTCTAAGAGCTGGCAAAGTACTGTAAACAAAGCATTAGGACCCAAATAAGACCAACACTTCTTGACCAACACTTCTTGCTTCTGGTTGGTTCATTTGGCCGCTTCTCCTCCGGCGCAGCTCCACGGCGACTCTCGCGCTCCGCTGCGACTCTCGCGCACCTTGCCAACGAAGGTGAGCTCTTCTCGTGCTGATGCGAAGCTGGTAAACCTGCGGTCCAATGAGTCACATCACTTCGAATGCATGAAAAAGTTATTTAAAAAGAGGTCCACAATCATCTCATCCACAATCCACAAGAACCTTGCAGGGTGCCTAGGAAAACAGGCGTCCCCCCAAAACGAAGCATCAAGAAATCCATTGACTTCATCACGGATCGTGGGGGGGGCCGCCATCCACTGCGTCTCATGGGCCGAGTGAATGCTATACGGGCCGTGCAGTGGGTGTTTCGAGTCTTCAAAAGCTTATTGAGGAGGTATATATATACCCTAAGGATCAAGGACCCTCAAAGGTGAAGGTTTTGAGGGTCCAAACCCCTGCTATGCAGGGTCAAAGCCCTCCATAGGAGGGTCCAATGATCCTTAGACTTAGGGTGTATATATTTCTGCATCTCAATGGTGGTATGCCAAGTATTAGGCCAAGTATGCCAAGTGGCAGCTCTGCCAGCAGCTTGGCCACCTTGAAATGGACTAACGGATCCTGAAGCAAAGCTGCTTGCGGGCGGCGTACGCTTTAACCTGTGTAAGTATGACCACTAAGGCTATGTATCTAAGGCTAAGGTTTTGCTTTGCTGGGCATAGCATAGTTCAACTGAAGATGGGAGATTTGTTCTCCACCACACGACAAAAATATAGAAATCAAACAAACAAGCAAACAATGGGATACCCAGGCTCAGCGCCTTCAATAGACATTAACCCACCATTACGCACGCACCTTCCTGTGGCTTGAGACCGGCTACATCTTCAGACTTCACTCGTCATCGTGTGGGAAGTTCAGGAACCAATGATTTGAGAGCTATTGGTGTTGTTTCATGAATCTGACCGGTGGTGATCGATTCTGGTCGCCAAGAATATAACCCACATCTACAAAACAATATCTCACAGGAAGCGTCCCACAAGGCAAGGGAACACAACTCTCACGAACCACATTGCCAACTGGCCGCAAGAAGCTGCAATGTGGGAATCTCTGGCTCGGGGACCAAAATATCGTCCAATCTGTGTGGCATACTGACCAAAATATGACCCACGGTCAAGCTTATTTACATGGCCTCTCTTCTCGCCTCGCGATTTAGCGAGCCCCCCTATCGTTTTAAAGTGTTTGCATGTTGTTCCTACAATGCCACCGCAAGAGAGCTCTTGGACTAGTCTTCGGGCCTTATAGAGGAGCGGTTTCCCGAGGCACCACCATGCAATTCTATAGGTTATCGTTCTGTTGTCGTACACACGGCCACAATTCAAGAAGCATAGAAAGTCACAAACATAGGTGTTGATTGTGAGTGTCCTACTGCTCTACAGTTTCTGTTCCCCCTCAGCACTTCCACCAAATCAGCGGGACATCCAAAAGGAGCTGCTCTTACAATAATTTAGAGCGGTGCTTCTTTTTTGTGGTGTGGGGCTTATACACTGGTTCTGTACCTACGCCGTGCCTACGCCTGGGCTCCCTTTACAGTATATAAACCTAATCATTTGCAAAAAGAACGTGGCGCATATGTCATCTACATTCATTTACCATATGTCACTTTCTCTGGTTCTAGTTCCAACCCCCCGTGGGGCGCCACCCAAACATGGACCCAAACGGCACTGCCTAGGGCACGGCCTTTTTGGGGCCTGGGGTGGCTCCGCTATGTGAGAGCCTCACATGGTTACAAAGGTGATTTCCGCATCCCGCTACGAGGTCCGGCCTCGGATCATCAGCGGAATCTCTCCCGATCCGATGGCTCGCAGGCCCGGCCTGCTCCGCGAGCATGGTCAAATACCTGCCGCCAAACCGAACCGCTGATGAACCGGATTTCGAAGATCGCCATGGCATCAGCGGTTCCGCAGTCCCAGCCCCGGCCAAACAAACGTCAAGAAGGAAACGACGCAAACAAACACACTGTGACCACTGAATCACTTAATCAATCTCAATCATACTTAATCCATTCTTCAGGTCCAAGCGGCTCAAGGCAAGGCTTCCGCAGGTTGAAATCGAAGCGGAATCCCAACTGCTTGGCTGAGTTGATCATCCAATCCTTAGGCCCAGTCTGTCTGGGGTTCGTTCCATTCGCGGCCCCTTGGAGCGATGACATTCCCGAAAAATCCCCCCGAAACGCCGGCGCTGAAGTGACTAGATGAACGTAGGAGGACGAAAAAGAAGGGTCAAATGCCATCCACTTGCCACTGACTCACCACTCTGTCTCAACCTGCGAGCCGGCGTCGTCATATGCATGACACCTATTTTAAGAGACAACTCTGCTATGGGAACCCTGCTGTGGGCAACCATGTTTGCTATCGGCTATCTGCTTAGTGCTATGCTATAAAGAATGTCCTCGGAAATCCGTCGAACTCTGGTTTTGCAGGGGTACTTTCTCAAGTGATGTGAGAAGAGCGCACGAATTGTGGCCTAATCAGTCAGGAATCCCATTGGTTGGTTGCTTTGCCTGTGGCCCTGTCCACGGATTCTTTTTTAATGATACGGCGACCACCGAGATCTACACGCTGGACTACAGCATGGTGCAGCTATGCTGAAAGCTAAATCAAAGCCTCGCACATCTGAAACCACACCCAGAAACACCTGAACAATAGCAACAAAAGGGAAGACACATCAAAGTATGATTCTCTCGTACAGCTACCTCAGGAGGGCATTCATTGTGAGAATCTTTTGAGGAGTGTTATTGCCTGATGAATATAGATAGAACTCATGATGAACTTAGTCTTCCAGGAGCACCTGTTCCACATCGTGTGGTATTTTGTCGCTTGAATCGCGGAATCGTGTGGAGTCCAATTGTGCGGAATAGTGCGGTGAGTTTGAAGTTCACATCACAAAGCTTTCGATTCAGTTCGCAAGAGCTGCTTAATACGTGGTGTGTTCCAACGTCCCACTACAGTAGTCACGGACAGAGGGGTTGCCAGCTCTGTAGGTCTTGGACAGCTCTGCCTATGCAAGCCTTCTAAAGCTTTCCCGTATGCGGGTAAAGCTTACCTTGTGGAATCCACGTGCATTGTCTACGCTGCATGCGAAAATACATGATAGTTATTTGCTTCTTTGTGGGTGGTGTATATAAAATACCTATCACTGATCACGAACATTCACTGACAATGAAAGGACCCCCCAACAGAATGCTAAACAAACAACGGGTTCCTCTCTTCCTCTCCGAGCGACAACAAGGAGCTGGTCAATCCAGTCCACAGACTTCTCCATATCGGATCGATACCTGCAAAAGGTGGGTTACTAGCGGCGTTACTACAGCCAATTCGGTTGGTTGAAGGTTGGTAGGTTGAAGGATTTCCATCTATGCACAGGCCGCAAAACTGCACACCAGTCCGTGATCTTGTGTCTGCACAGTGTGCTTCCTACGACCGCCTATATACGTATCAATGACTCCAAGCCAACTCCAGGGTCTGTCAGCGACTGACGTTGAGGCCCTTGTCCAAGGAAGAAAGTCATCCATGGTGCATGGCATTGCCTCTGCAACACTCACTACCCACCAAACCAGCCTCTAGCGGTAGCGGAGAGCAAGCAGGGTGACATGGGGGAGAAGCAAGGTTGATATGGGACCCAATAGAGGACCTTCTGAAAGTTCATTCACTAGCTAGCCGACTACCCTTTGCATGTGAGCATTTTGAACATTGACGATCTGTTCAAGCCAAACGACCTTGACAAACGTGACATAACGTGACAAACATGTCCGCTGGTCAATCCTGAGCCGGCCTGTTTTTCCTCCATTGGGCAGCCTCAGAGCGAGCAAGCTTGCTTCAGGCCCCTACAGTACTACGACGCAGGGACGGGTCCACGCCGAATGCTCCGCGCCGAATGCTCAGCTACAGGTTCCTTCGGATTCGTTCTGGGACACCGACCAACTGCAGACACAACTCCAAATGCTTGATGCCTTTGGCTGCCATGGCCTTGGATCGGAAGATTGCTTCGTCCGCCACGGTGACCGACGGACGGCGCCAAAACGGTGACCCGCGCCTTGCTGGCCAAGAGGGCCACCAAAAGTCGCAGTGTGCTGAGAGCCTCAGCGCTGAAAACACCAATCATTGGCTCATGGCATCCCGCTGCAAGCGGCCGAAGCTGAAAGCGAAAGCGAAGCCACCAGCTACAGCAGCTACGTACTCCGGTAGCTGAGGCCTTTTAAGCCCCTGAAGCCAGATATTTGACTTCTAAGGAGCCAGAAATGAGTTTAGATACCGTTTAGATCACCATCTTGAAGTGATTGTCGATGATTCGTTAACGACATGTTTGACGAATAGAAGCCATGAGCCTCGTCTCCATCTCTCCTCTTAATCTAGCCACGAACCAGTTCAAAGCAGGAACCCCCTCAGTGCTAGGCATCTTGTTCAGCACCTCGGCTGGGAATCTCAAAGCAAGTTTGCCGCGATTCTTGGTTTAAAAAATCCAAACTGTTGCTGTACTGTACCCTTGGCGTGCACAACATGTACTTACTGATGTTCGGCAAGATGTGGCAAGCCAACTCGATGTCGAATCTAAGAACATCAGCGAAATAGGAATCCCAAATTATTTCTGGCTGATGTATGCTCAGCTTCACACCATTTCTCAACTCTTGCATGGAAGCAGTAAAGTCTGCCTCTTTCATGTCCTTCGTCGCCCGCCAGTAGGCTGAAGTGCCGGGTAATGTGTGCGTGTGTGGCACTTGTTCGGTGTTCAGTTACGTTGGCAGGTGCTGAACTCGTATGTGAGCAGTTTAGCTCAACCGCTTCAACACAATAAATAAAACAGCTTAACAAACGGCCTAGCTTAGCTCTGTTTCAACAATGTGACGCATGATGAAGCATACAGCTGTTTAGATCTTGGCAAAAGCGCCGCTCAAACTGCTAAGCAGTGCAACACATTGCAACACAACCTAGTGATGCTGCAAGGCCTCTGCGCCAAAGCATCGCAAGGCTGCAGCCAGGTGATCTAAACCTCTGCATGTCTGGTTTTTTGTCTTCTTTTTGTTGGGGGCGGCGTGAAACAACAAGGACACAAAGACATCTCACATGGTAAAACAAGATGTGCTGGTAAAACTATGTCCAACTGGACAACCTGCCCTGGTGCTTCCAGCTTTCGCGGCGTACCACCCGACGTGTGGGTTCGTGTGGGTTCTGTCTTCGTGTGGGTTCTGTCGGCCGGAACATCGGGCGAGACGTGCCACACGGAAAGTGGGAAAAAAGAAAAACACGCGGAGTTTAGGACAGCGGAAAGCCTTGAAGGTCTAATTACCAAGCCCCCAAACACTCCATGGGACTGGCATATTGACCTGGGGTGGTTGTTTCAGGGGTCAATGTGGGCATATATTCCAGTCCCATGGAGTGTCTGGGGAGCTATAATTTAGAACCTTTCAACGTCTTCTTTCCCCTTTGTTCTTTGGCCTCCCGGACGGACGACACACCCTCGGCCGCGGCCGGTGCGGTCTTAGGGGCGAAGGCCCAGCGCCGCACCAAACTCCGCGCCGGTCCGTGGCCTCGATGCCGAGGCGGAGAGGAGGAGCAAAAGTGCCTGTGTTTGATAAGTCTGCGAATGGGTGGTGGTCAAGCACCACTGATAAGTCTTTTTTTATAAGTCAGTGGTCTGCGTTTGATCAGTTTTCGTTGTTTCTTCATTTCAAGTCTGGAGATGCTTTGCCACGTTCGCAGCCAGATGTTCGATTCGACCAGGGCCATTCACCAAGGTTGCTCTGTTTTTGGCAGATCTGGGTTGGTCTTTGAAATATCTCCCATTCTTTTGTGACCACTTTGGCATTGAACACAGCTTTTGTTCTATTGACCAGCGGACACTGGAGTTGCTCCTTCAGGACGCCTGGCTACAGTTCGTGAGCACTCAGGTGAATCACAAGACCATGTCTGGCCTTCACGGCATCAATAAACACTTGACTTGCACCATCCACAAACAGCTGACCATGCAAGAACAGTTGCGACTATCAGCTTTGCAGCGTGGGTCTTTTCTGACAACGGTGCACCAAAGCAAGTTGAAGCCAGCAAAAGAGAGCTTTGCGAACACTGTCAACAGCCAAACTCTCGTAAACGCTGGCTATGCCGCCCACAATGCCAGGATTGAGCAATAAGCTTCAGCTTGATTTGCCGGCCCTTCTGACTCTCCCAGAGTGCGCCATACATCATTTGCTTTTTCCTCAGACTGACTTGGAAAGGCAGTTTCGTATGAGCTTAGCTGTTCTGGACGACACAACCTGTGAGTTTTTCTCAAGTAGAACGACCTCGGAGACCCAAATGTTTGTCGATGGCTCCAGTGTAGCTTTGAACACTTGATGATTCATGATAATGCCTCTACTGGGGATGTGCTTTCCACACGTGTAGCCCCTGAATGGAGACAAACGGCTGACAGAGCCGAAGTCCACTCCATACTTTCCAATTGTGGCCTGCAAGTTTGGTCGGACTGCCAGCATGTGGCAGAGCAGCTGCAACGTATGCTCACTGTTTGGACTTCAAACATCCCGGAGAACAATGAGGACCTCTCGACACGAATCTCATGCTTGTTAGATGACCGCTGCCATTTGATCACTGAGGCTAGATGGATCCCCAGTCACCTTTCTGCGTCCCACATGGAGGACCCGATAGGACCGTTGGGTATGTCATTGGAATGCTCAAGCTGATCTTTTGGCTACAAAGCACAATAGCCACTGCTGTGACCTCGCTGCGCTGCTAGCACGCCGGTTGACACGTGAGATGGCTGAGAGTGAGCGCCTAGCTTTGCAGCTACGTGCCTTTTACATGCGTGTCGCTGATAGCACCATGCAAGCACGAGCAAGTGTAGACACAGTCCTGCAAGTAGTGGAGGCTCCCGAGGTCCTTACCGAAGGTTTTTCTGAATTTCTACCGGGATGGAAAGCTCAGATTGCTAAGCACCTCTCTGATGCTCACCACAGCTTCATTGGCCAGGTTGTAGACCAGTTGCAGACTTGGGATCTTGATCCTCAGCATTCCTTGGGTTGGTACACATTGAGGTTGCAGTTGATTTGATGTGTTTGGTTGGTTTTCTCTTTCCGGTTGACTTAAAATACAACGGAGCTGAGGTCGCTTACTTCATTTAGTGACCCCCTGAAGCGAATCCGGCCGATCGCTGCCAGGATCTCGATCGGTCACGGTCGTCCTTGCTTGAATCTGAAACGACCATCCCTGAGGATTCTCATGAGCAGGGGAGGGTATTTAGTAAAAATTTCGACTCGGAAGTGGGCATACAGCTTCGCGGCCGAAGGCCTTGTGAAGGCCTCTGCAACGAAGGCCTTTTAGGTCCTGCCAGGATCCTCGACCCGTTTGAGCACTTTCGCCGGACAGCGTCACCGCAGCTCTGCTCGTGCTGAGCTCGGTGGCATTATCAGCAGTTTTCGTTTTTCATGTCAAGTCTGCTATGGCTATGGGTGCTGTGGTCTGCGTTTTATGAGTTTCCGTTGTTGTTCATTTCAAGTCTGCTAACGGTGCTATGGTCTGCGTTTTATAAGCTTTCGTTGTTGTTCAGTTCAAGTCTGCTAGCGGTGCTATGGTCTGCGTTTTGAACGTTTTCGTTGTTTTTCATTTCAAATCTGCTATGGGTGCTATGGTCTGCGTTTTATCAGTTTTCGTTTTTCATTTCAAGTCTGCTAT
>CAXAMN010000003.1:1161516-1233221 GCA_963970005.1 Durusdinium trenchii | reverse complement strand
ATGGTCTGCGTTTTATCAGTTTTCGTTTTTCATTTCAAGTCTGCTATGGGTGCCATGGTCTGCGTTCTATACGTTTTCGTTGTTTTTTCATTCCAATTTCAATTCTGCTAATGGGTGCTACTAGTATGGTCTGCGTTCTTGAATATGATTGTTTTTTCATGCAGGTTTGCTATGGTCTGCTCAATGCCTCAAGGGAGCTATTCTAAGACGTTTTAAGCTGTTGAAAGGTGTTCAACGATGTTCAGCGTTCTTGGTGGATGGAGAGGGAATGATATGATATATTCATACAAGTGGCATTGGTCACCAGCATCCAGCGGCCGACTTGGGCAAGCGTTTTGCGTGGCTATCTACGGCTATCTTTGGTCCCTCTTCTGTCCAACGTCGATCTGAAACGGTCTGAATGGCTTTGTCGGTGTCCCAGGCTGTGTCTCATCCTCTTTCCTTTACAACTGGAACACCATGGCACATGCCAGGCCCAAGGCCGCCGGAGGATGTGCTTGGTGCCACCTGCCGAATCGGATAAAGCATCTCCTCTCCCACAAGAATGCTCAGGAAGAAGACCAAAAACACTATGAACATATGCAGCATGGGATTGGTCCTTTCTCCCAGAATGTCCCATGTCTTCTTGTAATAATATGTCCACCCAAATGACTCTGCTCTCTCCATCCTGGCTGAGCGCTGGCATGTAGGAGCCAAAACACGAATCGAGCCTGGGCCATATGAACGCAAACATGCAGGTAATTAGAGTGCTTTTCGGTGGAGGATTGTCTTCTTACAATGGTATCATCAAGCAGCCAGATAGATAGATAGATAGATAGATCGATAGATAGATAGATAGATAGATAGAGAGAGAGACAGACAAACAAACAAACAGACGGACAGACAAACAAACAGACAGACAGATAGGCAAACAAACAAACAGAATCAGTTTCCCTGCTTTTCCTATACTCTTGATCGTTGGTCACCTGACTTGGCGCAGGCAGCAAGCAGTCGGCCCAGAAAAGGCTCCCCTCCGTGCAGGTTCTCGCCTCAGTGTTTAAGCTCTCCCCATGTTCGGGGGATGAGCTCTGCGCGAGCTTCAGCAAGCAGTCGGCCAAAAAGTGCATCACCTTGGGCCGATCAGATCAAACCAAGAGAGGTTAAGTGACCTTATAGGACCTTACTGGGGTACCTATTGGGATAGTCTATAGGGTTCTTCAACCTCTGGTGGAAATAGAAGGAATGATCCATAATTAATAAGGAATGACTCGGAATGACCATGAATGACCCATATAATAGTTATAGTTTGAGTATATCCCATTACCAGGGCCCAGTGGATGATGATGGTTGGTTTGCAGGCCGACATCTCTTTCCAATGGGTGATTTGCTTGTGAAACCCGACTGTTACAGGTCCCTGGGACAGACCCCAGGACCATAGTGATATCTCCATCATGTGGCACAAGCCTCTGTTGCCACATGTGGCTTTCCAGGTCCGGTTCGTCCGATCACGATCTGCTACGTCTGCAGCTGCCACCGTCCGGTCCTCACGGGGTCTTGACGGGGTCAGACCTGACCTGCACTGAGGCCTTGGCATAGGGATCTGCCAGCACAAAGGGGATAGCTATCTGCATCGCTATGTCTGTCTGGTATTTGGCCTTCGCATCTTGATCCTGGCGGACATCGACGGGCTCGGAAACCGGAAACACAGCTGGAAGAGGTTACGTGCACAAGCCGAGTCAAGCCCCACCTTCGTGTGCAGCAGCTCTGTCAATGCGGCTTGGATTCCCTGGAAGTCCTGCGCTGGAGCATGTCCACTTGGAAAATCCGACCGTGCGCTTTGAACCTTCTTTCATCTGATCCTTTTGGCAAGCATTCCACACACACACACACTTGAAGTAGCCAGCAAACTCCAAACAGGGATAGTTGCTAAGGTTGGTCTCCCTGACTAACCACTCAGCGATCATATCTGATAAATGACCACTGACCACACCTCTCTCCACACCATTCATTCCAGCCGCCACGCCTTTGCATTGATCCCTTGTGTTTCTTGTAGCTTTCCCTGCAGAGACAAACTGACGAAGGAGTCTAAGGAGGACAAGGCTCCCTCGTCTCCCCGTGACAGTCCGAGGCTTCACCGAAAATCACTGCGCCGCACCAAAGAAACACACGTCGACGGTAGCACAGCCAGACTTGACTCATTCGTCTCATGCGCCGAAATCCTGGTGAAGACGAAGCTTCCAAACTCATGCCCATCTAAACGTTCCTGCCCAAAACCAACCGCGCACCATCTCCAAAACCAAGCGCGTCATCTCGTCCCACTCAATGTACTGATTGTCCACGAAAGGCACACGGCCTCAGCCAAAACCGTGTCCACTCAAACGGTTGTTGGGGTCGCGTGACGCCCGATTTGAGTTCCATGGTCAAAGGCTCAGAGGGAGTCCACTGAGATCTGGAGACGATCTCAGGAGATTTCCCAATATGACAAACAATCACTGCCTGCCGAGGTCTGCCACAAATCCCAGAATGATGACAAACACAACTGATATTATAGTTTATAAATGTTTATAAGTTATAAGTTCCGAGTTCCTTTTTTGATGATGTTGTTGTTGTTATGAATATGATGATCCATTGATACCATGACCATCGCAGCTTCGCGCTTGGTTCGCTCGGCCTCGACGCTGCGCGGTGAAGGTGCCACGGATGGAGGTCACATCCTCCAGGATGCTCTCGGTGGAGACCTTCTCGGACCTCAGTCATGCTCTCAAATCGGTCTTGGATAGGTCTAGAGTCTAGAATATAGGTCACCAGAACTTATATAGGTCTTGGATCCGACCTCAGATATAGAACTTTATATAGGTCTGAGAAGGTTTCGGATAGGTTCCCACCAGCATCATCTGAGAAACCTGGTTTCCACCCCTGCGAGCAATCTGCACAGTGGTCCGGTTTTCTGGCTCCGGCCGCTTCAAATCATTTCTGGGAGATCGCAGCTTGCGCGAGGTCCCTGAGGTGCTTTGGGGGGTGAAAGAAGCTCAAAGTTGGAATTGCCTGTCACCCCACGGACTTGTGGTTTCAGGATCGCTGCTGAGGGCCACACTTAGTTTCCCAGCATCCGTTCATCAACTGCCGACGGTCCTTGGCGGAGGGCAGTTGAGCGCGTGGATGCCAGAAGGCATAGGTCATCTGGGCTCAAACCACTTGGGTACAGGGGAAGACTATTGCAGAAACTCTGCTCCTCCCTTTGCGGACGTTCGTCCGCCTACTATGAATGGTATAGCTTTTAGAGGTCCACTCGTATGGCAGGATGTTGGCAACAGCTCCTTCGCCTAACCGCAACACCAAGTTCTGTTGGCAAAGCCGCAAGACACAACGAAGAACAGGAACTGCAACATACTGTCCAAGTCCCCCGAAGAGACAAAAAAGAAACCTAAACAAGCCAACAAACTGCTTCTGATGTGATCTATCTAGATAGATATATATATATATCCCCCTTACTTGATACATTCAGGTGGCGTATGTAAAGAGGGTATATATAAGTGTATATATATATAACAACCTCGGCAGAGAAAAAAAAAAAAAACAAAAACAAAACAAAACAACCGCTGGCTTCAGCTCTGTGCGCCCGACGGTCGACACATCGCAGTGGCAATCATATACCTGGCGCAGAAAGCGTGGCGCAAAGCGTGGCTTGGTGTGTGTGTGCACAGCAAAGACAGCGTGGCAAGACACCGAAGATACAAACACGTACACAAACATACGCTTACAGTAATTCCGTGCTTGCCTACTTACAAACTTTCGCATCACCTGGCAACTATGCCAGATTTGCCATGCCACCCTTGGCCAACTGCTTGAAGGTCAACCGGTTTCCGTCCAAATGGGCTCTCACGGAATGCCCGCCATCCAACTCCTCAGCTACGCTCTTCAGTCAAATTACATCAAAGCAACTTCTACCAACTCTGCTCACACTTTCGAGGAAATGGTCCATTGTGGTCCATCAACAAATTGAAGAATCTTGAAGATAGTCTAAGAGTAAATCGAACACATGGTTGTTGCTTGCATGGAGACAAGGGTCAGATCTGCCAATGAGGTTGCCGCCATAGCCTGCTTCCTGAGCGGCACAAACCAACCGAATGGACCTTGCATTGTAGATGAAGAATCGAGGGAGAGGGTCAAAGCCAAAGTTCAGCATGACCCACCAATCTCAGGTCCGAGATGAAGAGGATTAATGATCAGTAAAGTAATAACATATACAAAAAGAAGAAATCCACCACTCTGAGCCACTCTGGCAGGCTCAATCCTATCATCACAACAACCCTCTGCCACCTTTTCCAACTCTGCAGGGCCACTGTGCAGGGCTCTGCTGGGCCAACTGCCTCGCGGCGCAGCGAACTTCGAGTGGGATGTGCCAAGTGATGCCAGGTGTCATGCTTCCATGGAGGGCAATGACTTCATCATGGAGTCAATCAGTCTTGGCTGCAGAGTTGAAGTCCAGCCATGTTTCCTCAAGCATGGGTCCGTCTCGGTAGGTCTTGTAAAGATACTTCACGATGTCAGCACTCTCCAAAAGTTCGGTGCCAGTATTGGGATCCCTTAGGAACGGCATTTGTACGGCTCCCAGTGCGCGGCGGGCTGGGGACAAGAGATGTCCGTACTTCTCCCGGAATTCTGCTCGGTTCTGCAACTCTCCGTGTGGAACCTGACGTAGTACCTTAAGAGGCTTGGACACATGGACGAGGGGGTCGTCGGATTGCAATGCGGCTGAAACCAATGGAGCTCCGTGAATTGAAGGCTGAACAGTAAATGATCCCCGTAGTATCCCTGTAGTCTGTTGACTACCTATCATCCTTCGAACCAATAAGAACCCCCAGAAAAATCGAATCTGATTGCCCACGGGCGGCGTATGGCAACTCGAGGCAGCACAGCGCTTCTCGCACCAACCGGACGAAGGGTGACGACTCGCATCCCCAAAGCTCCAAGGGCGACTCGGGCGCCACGCTCGGCACTCGCAGCAGTCCGTGTGTCACCAGGGGCCGGAGCAGTGTCGGGAAGAAGATCAGGGGCTTCACAAAGAGCTTCCTGAGTCTGGCGAGCGAGCGCGAGATTCTTGGTCTTGGTTGAGCTAGGTCGCGAGATTCTTGGGGGAGGGCAGAACCCAGTGAAAATGGAGCCGATGGAATGAAATGCCCACTGACAAGAGGAATAACAGTTTTGGATTAGAAGATGAAAAGTGTCTTGCTAGTTTTTGAACGCATGTTGTTGCACCAGTGCTGATGGTAAAATTGTGCTGGAACAGCAGCCGAAGGGCTCGCCAAGCCAGTATGTCCAAGGCACCTCAGCTTGGGCACCATAAGTCTTCCATAAATACTTATTGATCTCGGCCGACTCGTACATCTGTACTCCGGTGTTTTCATCCACGAGGAACGGGAAGAGCTCCTTCCCTCCAAGCTTGGCAACTTCAGGTCCTTGGTCAAGCTTCAGGCCGAAGTTTCATTCATCCGGGATCATCCGGGTCCCATGTGGCACTGATCACAACACATCAATAATACTATATATATATATATTTTATGTATATATAAATATATACTCAATACATATATCAAATCATATCAAGACTTTGATGGTAACTGCTTCTTCCTTTTCTTCCTTCTCCTTCGATTCTGCACATACCCCCCCCCACCATATCTCCTATGCAGGTCCGCCACCGACGTCAAGTCACTGAAGCGCGATGTCTGGGGGCCCCCAGCGGCTTTCAGTGTCCCCTTGGGACAGGGATACACCACCAGGTCCAACGCCAAGACCGAGGCAGTTTCACGCACACGGCGACAGAAGGGGCAGCCTTCAAACCTCGAATGTCATGGGCTTTCTTGAACCTCATCTGAACATATCTGAACATTCTATAAGATGTTGGGGGGCTCCTTGATGAGCCCTTCCGTTTCGTTTTTGGATCTGCAATGATCCAAACTCATTTCTTTGACGCTGTTTGTTGCGTTTCCCACCGCCAAGGAGACTTTGGAGCCAGGCTTGGTGCTCCAACAACTCGGGTTGTGTGGAGCATCACCGGGCTCGCAAACAGGGCATCAATCAAACGGAGATCGGCAAACACACATATCAACGAAGCAGGGGACAAAAAGAAGAAACTATAGAATCTATAGATAGACAAGACATGCAACGCCATTGGATTCTGGTATGATTCTTGTATGATCTTGTAGATCATGAAACCAATATGAAACCCACCTTGTCAGTGAAGTCCTATGTGCCCATGCCCCCATGTGGGCCATTCTTTTAACGTCGCTGAGGTCGAGGGACTCGTAGAGGATGAGCCTTTTGCTGGGCCTGGAGCACTTCTCGACCGCTCCGGCCACCCAGCCTCCGCTGAAGCAGCGCGTCAAGCCAGATAAGGCTGATGAGCCCAGGTCTACCAGTCTAGATGCAACAGGCAAACGCTGAGTAGCCTCGTAGACCAAACTCAAGTAGTGCAAGACTTTCATCGATCGTTCGGAGGGTTGAATGTTTCTTGAGCCAAAGTGGTCGCCTTCAGGCGCTTATTGGATTGAGATATAGATCAAATTCCACTCAAAAGAGATATCTCCTTCCCTGGCACTTGATCTTCATCGTAACTCCTGCGCGCTTGCGCGCAGGCAGCAAACGTCTGTGGCATTAGATCTATGATGGCCGCATCGCCTCGGGTTCTTCCAGGCCGGACACCGTCCAGCTGTCCCGTCCGATGATTCTCGGGAACTCTTGTTAGGTCACTCAAGGTCGGACCACGGTCGGAACCACGGTCGGAACACACAGACGGCACGGAGCTGCTTGGGTCGACTCGGTCCGGAAAGTATCACCTGAGTCTTCGGGGTGTCCATGTCAGGATCTCTTTATTTCACCATGACGATTTCAGGGAGTGTATCAAGGTTGGGAAGGCCACACCGCTGCCAGCACACCTGTGAAGAATCACTAGAGTGACTTGGCAGACCACCCGTGGCTTAGCGGAAATGAACTGCCAGGGTGGTGGCCCCCCAAATGTCTCTAACCTGAAATTCACAGAAGGTGGCCGTGTTCGAATCGGTGGCCTGATGCTGCCGGTCTGTGTTTGTCTATGTTTGACATTGAAAGATTTGGAAGAAAGGCGTTCTGAGGACCCGCTCCCCCTACAAACTCCTGTTGTGGTTTCAGCGCGTGGAGGGAATCTCCTGGATTTCCATGGCTTCTGGAAACCAAATGCACTCACAATCTTTTCTCTTCTACGTATTCCGTGTCAGGCAAAAGGATGCTTGCATCGTCTTGCCTGTAGCAGTAGGGCGTCCCAGCTAGGGTACTCTTCGACCAATGGAGGATAGCCAAACAACAAAGAGCGAGGCAAGAAACCCGTTGTGTTATATAGCTTATGCCCCCCCCTCCCCGTCCGCCACAAATGGAAAAGGAAGATATAGAATCTCTTGGGCAGCGTGAAGCTGAAAGTGTGGACAACCCAAAGTAGCTGTAAGCATCTCACGTTATGTACAGTATATAAATGCACTGTCAACATATTAGCATCTTGAGAAAATGGTGGTGAGTGTTGTTATGTGCCAAATTCGAGTCCTAATTCGATATAGCATGTCACAGCGAACAGTCACAAGTTGTCCAGTACAGTACAGAGAACTTCCCCTCGAAACCAGAATGCTGCAACTGTCGCCTGCCCCACAGAACCTGCCCATGCCTGTTGAATTGGTTTCAACCAAAAAGACCGTCGACGATGAAAGACTGGCACAGTGTTATAGCTTATAGCGTCCGATCGCTCCTAGTAGCAATGCCCTTTGTTACTATTTGTATGCAGCGCTGTCGGAAACGGTTGTTCATTCGTCTGGTGGGGCGCACCATGCCAGATCCATGGGTCTGGTGGGGCGCACGGTCCCTCGTGTGCTGCGGATGCCCACCGCCAAACATTGACGCCGCGTTCAGACCCTCCCACCACTTGGGGGGGAGACGCGAGCCGTGCGGCTCTTATTCAGAGCACCGCATGAAAACCATGATGATTTATCATGGGAAAGTGAGACGGGCAAACAGCCTGGCACAAAGCCTTGGACATCCTTGCGTGGCAAACGCTTGATAAGGTCAAAGCACCAGCCCCTTGTCCTGCTAGAGCCCACTCACTCACTCACTCACTCACTCACCACCCACTCACTCACTCACTCACTCACTCACTCACTCACTCACTCACTCACTCTCACACACACACACACTTGGATGGTTGCTCGCAAGAGCTAGGATCAGAGTGAAGTCCCCCTTGACTTGGTGAACGGAAAGAAGCAGCAACCGAAAGGTGGCTGAGTCGATGGACTTGTAGATGTTTAACAAGGTTTGTGCAGGAACTGAAAGAGTGCTGGGTCAGAGTTCCAGAAGTTTTAACACGGGTGAGACAATGGATTAAACATTGGCCTGCAGGTACACGAGAAGGCGTCCCTTCTCGCTTCACCAGTTGTGAGTCCTTCTTCGTTGGTCCAGGGACAACTCACAACTGCCTGGACCCCCTGCCTCGTTTTTGACTCGCGCTGTGTTTGTTTCAGTTTGGTTCCTAGTAGTAAGGCCAGAAGCTACTAGTAGCACCCAGCCTTCTAGTGGAACCTACGGCAGACTTACCAGGTACAAACCTTAGAGACAGGTGTTAACACACACACACACACTGTGCCGCTATCGGCGCTCTGTATCCCTTACATGAAACGATTTTTAGTGCAACAACTTTGCACACATAGCGCCAATATTGGCGCGCCGGAGGTTTACTAGCCACCTAAAAAGCCTTAGAAAGACAGAAAAAGAAACAAAGCAAGAGCAAACGAAAAGGGCAAGAAAGAAAAATAGGTGGTAGTGACGAGGCCCGCTTAGTTAAACGAAAGTAGTTAGCCAGCGGGACTTTTGTCTTAAACCGCCCGGGTAGCTAGAAGTAGGACAGGAGAAACAGAAGGAAAGGCACCAACACACAAGTGTGTTGAGTGCGATTTCCTGTTACCCTAAATAGCAGGTGCGGTAGCAACGGGGGCCCAGGGGCAGGGAGGTAGGGGGGAGGGTGGGATAGGGTGGCCCGAAGGCCGTGCCATCATTGGCATTCAAGTCAAGCCGATTTTGGCGGGCGCACCCTTGTCTGAAAAGTGCCTGAAGCCTAAGGAAAGGCCTCAAGAAACGAAAAGCAACAGAAAGAGAGAAAGAACCCAAGAGCATGAAAAGCACATGCGCTGACATGTCTGAGTCCGAAGCCCCGCCTGTGATTACCTAGGCGTGCAGACTGTACAGGTGAATACTTAGACACATGCATGGAAGTGCAAACCCGGTCTGGATCAAAGGTCTCAGTAAGCCCGGCCCGGAGGCACTGGCCGAGAAGCCGAAATCGGCGCATATAAATTGCTGTGAAAAATTAAAGATTGGAAAGACTTCTCTGCAGCATATTTCAGTAAGAGCTTTCAGTGAACTCTGCAGTACAATTCACGTGTACAAGGTGAGACATTCCAAGCAAGCTGATTTCGAGCAGGAAAATTCAGTCGAGTAAACTTCAGAGAAACTTCAGGGAGATTACTCCTGCAATGAGGAGTGAAAAGGTTCTTGCAATAACACACACACTCACTCTCACACTCACTCACACTCACTCACTCTCACTCACTCTCACTCACTCTCACTCACTCTCACTCACTCTCACTCACTCTCACTCACTGTCACTCACTCTCACTCACTCACTCACTCACTCTCACTCTCACTCACTCTCACTCTCTCTCTCTCTCTCACTCACTCTCACTCTCACTCTCACTCACTCTCTCTCTCTCTCTCGAATGAGGCCGATGCTGACATCCCAAGGTCTCCTTTAGACTTTAAGCTAAACTCAAAAGGCATACAATATGAACAATGAACAGACTCAATTCTTCAAATCCAACAACTCTCGAGTTGCCCCTCAGGCTGGACATTAGTCCCTATATATATATATATAGATCCAAAATTGTTCAAATACAGTATCCATGTATACTGAAAATGACCCCGTCCAACAATCAATTACGGCATTAATATGCATTAAATAAGTGTTCTATTCTATACCGTAGCCGTAGTCTGTGCCAGGACCGCTTGGCATTCCTGAAAGCCCGCCTTCCCTCCAGCGAAGCAAACTAGACCCAAAAAGAACTGGTCCATTTTTTATAATATGCCTGTTAGGCCGCTACATAGGAGTGAGTGCAAAGCAGTTCCATCCCAAGCCATCACGAACCTTTGTCGCGACGGCCCTTGAGCGGTGGTCATGATGCACGTCACCGGCTGGACCCAATCTTTCATTGGATCTTTCAGAAACTCCGACTCGGCTCAAGCGATGTGGTCCCTGCGTGCGAGGAGCTCGGCGTCAAGCGCCCAAAGTTTTGCCACCTTAGCTTGGCCAGGTTGGATGGAAGGCTGTGCGACGACCAGTGAGATACTGGGCATTGGATAGCATTGGGAACTTAGGCAAATGTGGTGCCACGATCTTGGATGATCTTGGATGCAAGCCCTCTTGAAGGTGCAAGGTCACCACATGGTCCCTCGAGGACTGGACATCTGCATCCTTCTTGGCAATGTCCTCTGCAGTAGGCTTGGCATCCTATCAGCAGCCCAGCATGTGCACCAACTACGTAATTAGCTCAAATTGCATTCAAAGCTGCCTAACCTCTGGAAGATTGAATGACAAATGACTCTCTGCACTTCTGCGACTGTGAATGCACGAACATGTCTCCCAACTCCGTCGCCTCAATCCAAATGTTCCGCCACTCCTGGCATTCTGACGGTTGAGGTTTTCTTTACCCCCCCCAAGTGAATCCAGATGAATCAAGGGCTCGAGAAACTGTGCGGTGACACCCCAATGTGTCCACGTGACCCAGTCACTGTAGAACCCAAGGCCACACCCATTTCTGAGTAGAATTGCTATGAGTGCATCTGTCCAGTGAGAAAAAACAACACATGCAGGGTCCGTGGACGGGCGTCGTCTAAGGAAACAGAGGACCTCTGCGCTAAGCCATCTGGTCAAATGCTTTGCATCTGGGGCTGTGCCGCAGCGTTTCTCTGACTCGGCGCGCGTTTTCATGCGCCTCCAAGTTGCTAACCATCTGTGCATGCATCGGCTGCAAGCCGGGGAAGACTCTCACCTGATGTCTCAGCTAAAACAAGATTCCACCGCCAAATTCCGAGGAGGCCACACCATCTCGCGGTGGACAAAAACGAAACAGCCATGGATACTTTCTGTGAATGGCAAAAAATGCTTGCAGCATTGTGGATAGACATAGACTATGAAGCAGGCACAAAAGGACTGGCAAACCTTTAAGCTTGCATCTCTAGCGACGC
Source organism: Durusdinium trenchii (assembly GCA_963970005.1). Lineage (NCBI taxonomy): Eukaryota > Dinophyceae > Suessiales > Symbiodiniaceae > Durusdinium > Durusdinium trenchii. The sequence continues at coordinate 1,221,929 of CAXAMN010000003.1, read as the reverse complement.
TGGCGGCGACGAACGGAGCGACCAAGAAGTTGATGAAGCCATGCTGCGATCCTGGACGATTGACCTGCGGGCTGAAAAGCGGCTCCAAAGAGATCGTGTCACCCAAAAGACCGTAGACAGGCCTTTAGATGTACAAGGCCTGTATTGCTTGTGATGATTGTATGCTTTGGTGTCCTTCTGCTGCATACACATGCATCACAGAAAATTCAACACCTGGCCTTCTCACGATCATTCAACATCCCAACTGGGATTCCAAGTGACTTCTCCTGCGAATCATTGATCAACCTTCGAACCTTTTTTTCACCTGCCTGTACTTTGTTGATCTTTGTTGAGTGGGGAAGCCAATCCCAAAAAATGGTTCAAGGTTATCCACTGACTGGGTAGGTTGTATCTGCTTATCAACCCATGACCTATCCAGCGAGACCCTTCATTCCTTGATATTCGCTTCCTTTTGGGTTTCGTCCTAGTTGTCTTATCGCTGTGTTCTGGCAACAAGCACTGAAGTTCTGGAAACATTGTTGAAGGAGAAAACCATGTTTCAGCCGTTGACTATCAGTTGCTTCGCAGGCTTCGCAGTTCGCTCGCTTCACCTGCGATCAGTGGTCACATCAGCGTCCCAGTCAGGGATGGACTGGCATATGGCCACTCAAGGAGCAGCTCAGTCCACGGCCGTTCTCTTCACGGCTCCGCTCTTGTTCGCTCCACCCTTCGTCCGAGAAACGGACCACCCGAGCGAAGAGAACGAGGTCCTCATCACCTTGAGCGAAGAACTCATCCAAGACTCGCCAGGCCCAAGCTTTGCAAATCTCGAAGGGCTTCCTGAGTCGAGTCGACATAAGAAGACACATGGCATGTGGGTGGCACCAGCATACCTTCCTTAACCTACCGACGTGGTCGTCGTTCGCGGCAAGTGGTGGACTGGTCGGGCTCGAGGTGGGTCACTCTGCCTTTTTTTCGGGGACACCGATGGACATGCTGCAGCTTAGCACAGGTGTCGACAGTGGCAGGCCTGACTCCCCCCCAAAAAACGATCGGACCGTGAACAAAGTCTTTCTGGTGGCAACGCGCAAGCAAGCGGCAAAGGATTCGAAACGTCGGCAAAGTGCAAGAAGAGCTGCAGCCACATCCTTGCAGCGGAAATGACGCTGCAGTCATGCTTCATTGTTTCATGGATGTGTTTGCTTGTCTTCGAGCTCATCTTAGACTCAACCCTGCCCCCATGGTGTAGCATCAAAAAAAATCCAAACATGATGAGCACATGGCATTCAACTGTCCAGCTGTCCACCACCCTGAATGTATTGTGTCTTGAGAAGCCACAATGGATTTGCAACATTGATTGAAACCGCTATAGGCTATAGTGCTGCTTGCAGTCTGAGGAGCATCTTGTTTTTTTCCCAGCAGCACCTTTTCCCTGTAAGCCTGCGTGATGACCTTCGCTGCGGGCTCACATATGCGGGCTCGGTGGCGGAACATGTGCAAATCGGCCATGGCCATCAATGCTGAAGCCTTCAGGCTTTGGATGAACCACTTAGCGAAACCATATGCAGAGCTGCAGAAGCCAAAGCAGGGAGACCATGGGAGACCACCCCGTGTTCGACTCATCCGGAAGGTTCGGTTGGATCTCTCTCCCGACGTTGGACGTGCGCGCGAACGCACAGCGTTGGATGTGCCCGTCAATAGCAAGTACTACACACAAGGAACATGTAACCACACAAATAGGATGTATCACAATGGTGGGTGTCCTATTGTGTGATACTTCCTATTGTGAGGACTGAGGACTGGTGTCCTCCCACCTCACAATACAAAAGAAATCAAAAGAATGCCACATCACCCTCCAGATCCCTCCAGGACTTCTTGCTCAACCCTGGACCAAAAGGCTTTTGGTTCTGAGAACGCAAGAACCCAGCAATGCTGGAACAGTGAACGCATCCATCTCGCAAAGCCAGAAACGAGGCCTCTGGAGCTGCAGCTTGTGCGTCGCAAATCTCACTGTCCATCTCATAAACAGCACTAACATCCTCCAGGCGTGTTTCGCTTGAGACGTTCAGAGGCTGCCTTCGTGCTAGATATTGGAGACAGGCTGCACATATAAGCACTATCTAGCCAGCAAAAACTTCTGACAGTTGGCTAGAATCTGTGGCTGGTGTTGAGGTTCGCTGTTCAATTGGCGCTCCTTCACCATGTCAAAGTGGTGGACGTTGTCAGTGTGCAGAATGACGGAAATGGCGATCTTGCCTCGGGAGGCACCAGGTGTCCCTGCGGCTCCATGGCTACATGACCGCTCTATGTCGTGGAGCCATGGCTCCAGGCCGTTTCTTTGCCGTTGTATGTGTGCATGTCGTAGACATGTCGCTAGACATGTCGTTATGACCGTGTGCAAACACTGTGATGTTTTATGTGGGTTATAGTAGGCCTCACTGCCTCGTTGTGAGTTCAAGACTTGCACAAATGACCTAGCTGAGCTAGCTGCGGGCTTCCTTCTGCTGCTCCTCGGTGGCATCGGCAAACCTAAGCTCGGTGGCTCGACCAGGCTCGGGAGCACGGCTCGACCCTGCAGCGTTCAGATCCAACAAGTGAAAGCAAGGCTTCTTCTGGCTATAGGCTATAGGGGAAGCGCACGACAGAAAAGAAACAAGCTGGAATCACACATCTATAAACAGGTGATTTACCAATTCTTTCATTTGGTGTGCAAAAACTGGACACGCTGCAACAGGCTACAACATGATACAACCGATGCAGATGACCTTTTAGCCGGTGGACACGTCCTGGCCCGCATGCTGACAGAGTTGGAAGAGCATGGCGCAGTGCATGTTCCTGAGATGCCAGGTCCGCCAGGTCGTCGAAGAAGCACGTCCCACACGGCCGCAACGGGCAGTTTGGCTTGGACGCGTGAATTCTGCGAATGGACACTCCCTGGGTCCCTAACATGGTTACGTGGAGAATGACCCCGACCGACAGGAAGACCATGAAATCCACGACAAACAAATGGTGCCATCCACTTTCATGTTAGTTCTAGGAGACCTGCCAATCTGTAGATTGACAGATGGTGCCATCCACTTCCATGAGTATATATTACTGCACGGACCTGCCAATCTCATGGAGACCGTCGACTGCGTCAACGGTCTAGCCCAGATTCTCCAGGGGCGACTTGTCGTTGTAGCGAAGAGCCAGTTCCTGAGTAGCTGCTGAGTAGTTGGATCCCCAGATGGTGCAAGACAAAACAACCATGTGCAACATACAGGCTGAACTGCGGAGTTGTACTGGCAACAAAAGCAGATGGGCCGGAGAAACGCCAAAAACTGCAGCGCTGTTCATATTTTGCAGCGTGTTTGAGGTGGGCAAATGTGGGCACTACAACCTGGAGAATGTGGAGGATCTGATCTGCACAAGACCCCAAGCAGCACCTACACTTCGGCCGGCAAGCGTGCTTGATCTCCACCAGGAACTGGTTGGTTTTCCTGAGCCGCACGATGGTGAACAAGCCAACAAGCCCACAAGCCCATAAGCCCCAGCTTAGGCCCTCTGCACCCACACCACTCCAGGCTCGCAAGTAAAAACCCATCTCTCCATACGTCAGCCCCCACCGTTGTCCTTCGGCCATATTCATTTGACTTCGCACGTCCACTCCAGCGACTCGATCGATCAACTCCCGCCGACCTGGACCCTCCGACCCTCGGGGTGTCCTGGCTGGACTACCCCACACTACCTATAGCCAGACAGGGCACCCCGAGGGTCGGAGGGTCCCGATCTGGATCCCAGACCTCATCACTTCACTCTCTACAGTGGATTGAGAGGCTCGATGGCACAGACCCCAAGGTTGGTGGTTGATCCCCATCTGTGGAAAGACATCCCCAAGATCGATGCCAGGTGCCGGCCCAATGGACTCCGATCATTCACTCACTCCGAGGATCCCAAAGTGGCCCAAATCGTGGCAGAGCGAGGCCACCAGCAGGGCATATTGCTCGATCTCACCCGTCCATTTCCCAGCATGGCTGAGCTGAAGCAAGCGGAAGACCGTGAACAAAACATCCACTCCATGGTGAAAGCGGTGGTAAGGAACGTCCTGACAGGTCTTATGACAGCAAAGTCATGTAGAATCTTCATTGATCAACTCCCCCGTGTTTCTTTTTGGAAACCCTCTTCACATGGGGGGTTTATGTAGCTCAAGAGTCTGTACAAACATGGTGACATGTTACCCCATGTGACTCCATCAAGAACTTGTCCCAATGTCATTATTAATGTACATGAACTTGATTATATATATAATGCCTTTTATGGAGTAATATGTCGTCCTGTGGCGGCTGTGCGTTTTCACACCTCACAAAAACACCCGTTCCCGGCCGAGACCGTACGGCCGGGAGCAGCGGTAGCGCCCTCCGAAGTGGAAGGATGAACAACATGCTGCCCGTCCATGTGGTGCATATGTATGCATATGTCAGAAAATAAGAATGCCTTCATCTCTAAGAGGCCTAAGAGGGGACTTAGAAGTGACACTTAGTGCACGCCTAGTATCACTTCGTGTAAACTTACAAACTTGATCTGCAAACATCCAAGCGAGGGGAAGCAGGAATCCATGACAGCCACACAGTCCTTGTAGTTCCCTTCCACATTGTGAACAAACTGGGAAAAGATCTCCTCTGTGACGTAGTGATAAGCGACTCCGAATTGGGAGCTAAAGAACATGTAATGGACGTACTTGTGCATCCTGGGCGTTCAAAAAGATCTGAATGTGGGTCAGCTTCTGATAGCTTGGACAGGATCACTAGGCGAATCTGAGCCCTCGACAATTGTCCACATGTAATGTACAATTTTGATCGATAAACCCTCCCATGCTAAGAAGGTCTTGGAATCCAAGTAAGGGAGTTATTCATCAAGATTCCACATTATGGGGTCCAAATTGATGCGTTTCTCTGGACGACGATTGAGGCGCGGCAGGGCTGGGAGCAGCAAGTGGCTAGCACCGTGGGCAGCAAATTATTCAAGTCTCCCAGCTATGCTTGCTTCTTGCTCCGTTCCCCATCGGTTCGTGAAGGGTCTCTGAGTAAATCATTATGAGCTTCAGACTCCAAGTCTCTCCAAGTCTTACTGTCGCCGGCCAAACCAAAAAAAACACGTTCACCAACCACCAGCTGGTGCTTCTTGTGCTTCTTTCTTCTCCCTTCTCTGTTGATCCATGGCTCTCCTCGGGCGAAGTGTCCAGAAAGTTCAAATCCCAACCTCGGCTCTTTCGGGCCTTCGGGCCATGTCAAAGCAGAACTCCAGTGGTTCACAAAGCTGCTGGGATCAGAGATCACACACACATATAAATATCACACATATAAATCCATATTCATCCATCCAATTCCAAAGAGTTCAAGCCAAATCTGAGAGCATTCAAGGAGCTCTGGGAGATCTGGTGGTGCCGGGTGCTGTTTGATGAAAGGATTGACAGTGGCACAGGTGCTGTCCCTCACCACAGACTTCTGCTAGAACACCCTCCGTCACCCTCAGCTGAGGAGCTTTGAGTCCAGCTGACCTCGAAGTCCAGTTGCGTGGGTCGTTTGGCAGACGGAAAGCCCAACATTGGTGCTGGAAGGACCTGCACGTTCAGCATGTCGAGCAAAACCTTGGAGGATTCCAAGGTTCGAAGACGCCTCTAAGAGGACTGCGACTAAGACGCGGGATGAGCAGCCCCTAGTGGGATGACAAGAACTTAGTTGGGAGCGCGGTTTCTGAAGGATGAAACAGGATGAAAGTTGATGTGGTGCTTGGCCAAGAGTGGTGTTGAACTTACGTATTGAGCACTATCAAGGTGCTGACTTCCGGCCAGCTAGAAACCAATGTGTAAAAATGCAGGCCAGCAACCGCTTTTCTCTCTGCGTTCATGTTCCTCACAGCGAAAATTGGCAGCATGTTCCGGGCACGACGGTCAGACCACCCGACGCACCAGCCACCAATCACTGATGCATGCCAACTTTGGACACAAGACCCATCGCAAATGGATTGGAGGTTGAGACCATCTCGTTGTTCTCGGGATGTGTGGACTGTGCAGCACACGGGGTTTACTGTAATGATATGATCCAAACTGAGACCTCTTTGCTGAAGAGGTAGAAGGGGTGAACTCACGGCTTTTGATCCGGACGCCTATATATAGGTAGTCTATCCTACGCGATGTCTCTGTGGTCTCAAGCGCACAGCTGGACTCTGATCCAAGCCAAGGTTCTCTAACTCATTTTGAGTCACTGCGTGCGTAGAGACTTCCGCCAAGGTTGCCAGGCGCGCCAACTTCTTCAAAATCAGCTGGCAGTGCGTGGCTTGGACAAAACTGATTGAAACTAATCAAACAAGTGAGGTGGCCGAACCCCACATGTATAGAGGCGTGCGGCATGCAGGAGGTGCAGGTTCTTCTGGCATAACTTCATAACCCAGTTCAGATTGTAAGCTAATTATATCATGTATGGGATGCCCAATTGTACTTCGCCGTTTAGTAAAGTTTAGTAAACAGGTACAGTAATAAATATATATATATATTATCCAATTCATCCTGGGACACACCAGCCATTCGGCTTCTTCCCCCATGGAAGAAGAGAAGCGATTTCTGGTCCGTTAGGTCCGACCTGGATGAGCTCGATCTCGGAGGCGCCAGTGTCCTCGTTCTCCTCTGAATCCAGGTCCGCCGCCTTGCGGGATGGAGAAGAGAGGTCGGTGAGATGGGCGGTGGGTGGAAGCAGCAACCAGTGCGGTCCAATGGTCATTGCGAAGCTCCAAAATCCCTCTCAGCGCATGCTGCTGCCCATCATGCAATACCATTGATCCACAAACCAAGCATTTTGCTGGTCTGTGCGACCAGATCGACCAGTTCCCCGCGCCTGGGTCTGCTTCGAAAAGCGTTCGAAAATATGGGCGGCGTTCTCCCGCACGTGTTGGAGCATCCCCTGCCGACGGACAGCGGCTAAACATCGCCTGTTGGACTGGGTTGAATCCAGTGAAGGCAGGTTCCACCCACGAATACACCAAAAAAAAGGCTTCTTGCCAATAATTCAATATCCACAGCATCTGCCGCTTTGTGTGGCGTACTTCTCTAACCTGGAAACACCTTCACAATCCTTCACGATTCCGATACCTTCTCTGGCTCCTTCCCTCGGCAGTCACCTCCAAAGGCTTCACCAGATTTGCATCAACAACTTGTTGCAAATCACAGCTGGTCAAAGCCTCAGGCGACTTGCGGTTCAAAGCCAACCAGCAAGTAAACAGGCCTGGATGCCAAACGTACCAGTTCCGCTTGCGGTTCGTCTTGGACGATTTGGACTCAACTACACCTGCTTGACAACCTATGCAGTGCGCTGCGGGTTCACATGCATCCTGCAGTTCTGGGTGGCTAGGAAATACTGCAGACTCGTGCTTAGTAGGGAATAAGGGAATGAGCTCCCAATAGAGATTCCTTTGGATCCAGCCACCCTCCTTCCCTGGTTTCCGATCCAAGCCGCCATCAAGCCAATGATGAAGGCGATGGTCACAACTTCGACCTGAGCTCGGGGCCCTTGGTGAGCGCTCTGGGCCCTTTGGCCCTGGTTGCGGCCCATGCGTCCCCATCCACACCATGTGTTCGAAAAAAATGGGCGGAAAACTACTGGTGGGCACACAACTACTGGTGCCAAAGTACGTATGCAACGGGCACACCTCCCGGCCAACAATTGAGCTTTCCCACACCTCCCGGGTCAAAGAACACCTGCCAAGTAGCTAGCGCGTCCAGTTGTGCTGGACTGGTGAAGTCAAACAGCACCGCTGCATTGCAAACCTCGTCCAGCGGAACCGCGAGGTTGGAAGTGCAAAGGATCTTGGACCAATCTTGGAAACCATAGCGGATCATGGAACCATCTGGTGGCATCAAACAACAGCAACTATGTTAACACCATCTGGTTTTCGATGGCGACTGAATGATCTTGGATCTGGATCTACTTGGCCAGTGCTGTCCAACTCAGCTTGACGAACTTGGTCATATGCTGATGAAGACTCTAGGGTGCCACTTATCCTTTGCATCCCTGTCACAGTCAGTTGAGACGTTGGCATGCCCCCCTTCACTGATACAAACCTCGCTTCATGAGATGACTAGGTGCACTGAGAACGATGGAAGGGGTGGAAGGGCCCTTGCTTCAAATCCTCCGTCTCGGCCAGTTTGGCCCAGTCGCCCTTTGAACCAGGCAGTTCTCCAAAGTCACTTCCTTAGAAAAACAGCTGACCAACAGCTGACCAAGCAGTTCCTGTGTGCAGCTAGCTGCCTTGCCGAGCAAGATGAAAGATTCCCAGCACTCAAACGTTTCGCCGTTGGGTATTTACACACATCACATTCGTCTCCGAGTCTGAATCTTGCGGAATGAGTGGCTACAATCAACAATCATTGCGTTGAATGAGAGTTCTGTGCCTTCCACAAAGTACGGATACACCTCTTTCGCCATTCGGTTGGATCTTTTCCCGTATCAATGTAGGAAAAACATCATTTGGCACTACAATGGGAGTGCACATTTCATCTGGCAATGCATTCAACATGTCTACGTCCAGTGCATCATACTTGTGCAAATAATTCAGGATGACATGTAAATAGTATATATCAGTTTATGCACCACCTTCACATCACATTGACAAAACACATGGCCATGGCTTCTCTCCGAATTCTCGCACAGAGACAGTATCGACCACATCATGGGTAACACATGAACATGACACGCGCCCACCCTGATCTCGGTGCAGTCCACCACCCCACCAAGCTTCTAGGGTATTTCTGGCTCGCAGTGGCGAGTTTGCCAGGCTCTGAGAAGCGCCAAATCCACGAACCAAGTAAGGGTGATAGTTGATACGCTGGTAGAACCTGAGCGCGTCATAGATTATATATAGATTGCTCCGATGTGCCATCCAGGATCAGCCACAACATCAGATTTTTTGTTGAACATCATCCAAAAGTATCATCTTTGAAATTACCCTGTAACTCCTGAGTAAGGGACAATCTCAACACGGATCCAAAAAGTCGAGGATTTCTTCAGAATCACATGAGCCAAAACAGCTTTGAAGCTCCACAGCTTTTTTCACGGATCAGTCGAGGAGTTCTTCATCCACAGCTTTGAACCGGACTGTGCGCCCCAAGGCGCTGGACCATCTGATCGATGGACTGCTCCAAGGCATTGGTGGTCTGGTTGGTCCTTCCAAAGCCATCCATGGGGGAAAAAGCATGCAAACAACCCCCAAAGTGCCCTATCTACGTAAGCTCCCATTATCTCCCACTGTGCTCAGCAAAGGCATCCAATCCCGCATGTCAGGCTAAATCTGGACCAAGACCCCCCCCCCAAAAAAAAAACAATCCGAAAGCCCTCAAGCAAGCACGGAGTAGTTGCTCAATGTAGATATTGCATCGGGGGGATCTATATTGGTGCTGTTGGATCATGTTGACTCCAAGTTTTGCCTCTTCCAGGTTCAGCACAACTCATTTTGCTTTGACAAGTCTCTGATCTTGAAAATAGCTCTCTTCCAGCTTATTCGGCCAAAGGCTGAGGGACAGGTCTTCAGTTGGATGCAGCGGAAGGGTTGACAAAGGCACCACCTGAGACGCTGCATGTTTCTGCACCGCATGCAGGCATAACATGCTTGGACAAGTTCACAGAATCACCAACAAGGGCCTCACGCACTCAATGCCCACAAGAACATCTGGTGGCTCTGGCCAGATCAGATCAGCCTTGTATCTTACCCCTTGCTAACGCGCGTTTTTTGGAAAATGGGCCTGGACTGGAGGCGCCAAAAATGGCAACGAAATAAGAATCTTTGACTGAGGTGCCATGACCATCAGGATCACGATGACCGAAACACGTGTGGAAAGAAGAACGACCAGCTTGCCTCAGTCAGAACATGTGGACCACACTGATTGTATGTCATGTAGATGTCAAACGTGTCCAGGTTTGTTAAGTGCTTCAAAATAGAATGTGCAAGGCAACGGAAAGCGCGAGATTCCGCGAGCAAGTTAATCAGTGGGCAACAGGCGAATGTGTCGCACTTATCTCCGCTCATTTCTTGATCAGGGCGGCATCAGCCCCATTGCAATGATTTCTCAGATTCTCAACTCAAGTTATAGTTATATATAGTTATTTACAAACTTGCTCAAATGGAACCCGATTACAGTACAGAAACACAGTTGAGGCGAGGCATGCTAATGTTTGTGTGACTTTGCCAAAACATGCTGTTCCAAGGCTTGTTTCTCTGCTGGTTGGTAGGAGCGATGTCAAGGCCCAGTTGCTTGCAAGCACTTTGGCTTCCACTTGGCTACTCTTCTTGCCAGACGATCTGTAGAACATACCTGACCCGGCAGAACGATCAAATGTCAAGGAACGACCTAACTTGTCTCAGCTGAAAAAAGGGCATGTGAACGTTGGTTGGTGCCAAGTTCTGACCCACACCCATCACCTGGCATATGTATACCAGGACCTTCCTCCTGGTGGATATTTTGTTTATCTACCCTTTCCTGACAAGTCCCCCCCTCCTAGAACCATCATAAAGGGGTAGGGATCCTGGCGTCAACCACTACTTGGTCCTTGAAGTTTTTTGGATGATTTCGAACCTTCTTGTGTATCAGCAACACTGAAGCTGTGATGCTGCAGTGAATTCCGATAGGCACAACATCGGCACCGCAAAAAAAAAGTTCGGCGACTCGGCATGGCTTTGAAACTTTGCCAACATCTCATTCACACCCTGACTTCCAACATCTCAACTCCAGATTCTTTCCTGTCCCCACACTCACCGGAGGTTTCTCCAACCCAATGGAGCTCGCCACCTCTCGCGCTTGGCTCAACTCTCTACCACCTCTGCGGCCGAAGAGGCTCACGCATTTCACCAGCTTAATCAACCGCCCAATGCGCGCCCCCAGCTTGGCTGTGCGGGCGGTACGCAGCACCACCTTGGGTCTGCAGAATCTGCGACAGTGGACGCATGATCTGCACAAGGTGTGCTGATCCGGTGGGCTCTTGAGAAATTAAAAATAATCCTCAATTGGATTGTAGAGCTTCTTTTTAATGGAGGGTTGCATGATGTAATAGAATGTACAGGGCATTTACGGTGCATGTGAAGTTTATATATAAATATATATGTATATATAAATATATAAGTTATGATATATATATATATATAGACGATGTGTAATTGCCTCAATGCTGTTCTCGATTTGGTGTCGACGGGGCAGGCAGGTTTCGGGCAGGTGTCGCTGGGTCGGTGTGCTCGACCGCGAGGAGTTTTCAGCTTTGCCGATGTGTTGGACATGCTGATCCACCGAGCGACAGTATTGGAATTCACCAGCTGGCCCAGCAAGAATGAAATCTCAAAGGCCATGGACAGAGTTCCCAATAAATCCATCCTGCGCAGTAAATGCTCTTACTCTCAGAACGCGTTGGCTTCTATGGTGTCCAGCTTCATTGTCAAGACTCTATGAGCTGGCACGCGCGAAATCGTTGGAAAGCCACGCACCGTACGGTGCGCAATTCGTTCGGCTGAGCTCATGACGCGAAGAAAAAGGAATAGCGGTAGAGCTCATCGACCATCAATAGCCCGAGCATCTCAAGGGTGAAGGCCACAGCAATGATGAACATTAAGATGTCCATAATTATCACCTCAAGTGGCTAGCAGTGAAGCATAGTGAAGCTAGCAAGAACAACAAGAAAATACGTGTAAGGCCTTACAGGCCTGTAAGGCTAAGGCTAACATCAGCAACAAGAAACGTGCTCAAAGCACTTGTGGTTTCATGGGTCTGTGCAGCCAGCCATGCAGCTCCAACCCCAACAAGCCACCTCTCCCATCATATGTGTTGTTCCTGCGTTAACACCATTTTGGCACTGTCTTGCACGCAGGTACTCCGAAGCCAAAATCTGATACATCAGTCTTCTATTCCAAGCCAAGCCGGCCTTGTGCCCGGCGCAGTGCCACCCACGATTCTTCCACGCGCTGCTTTAAAAAGGAAGCTTTTTCCGTCCCTTTCCGGCCATGGAGTTCGAGCCGTTCTTCAGCCCAAGGAGCTGTGGGTTCATCTGGAAGGTCCAACAAAGTGACCATCCCAGGTCCAAACAAAGCGATCGCCAAGCAAACGTAAAGCCTCCGCTCGGGCGCGACAACATCGCGCCCGCGTTTACAAGCAACGACCGGCCGGACCAGCGGGCGGCGGTCCAGGAGATCTCCTGGATGAATCATCGACCCCCCTGGTTCACATCTGGGAGACGTTTGGGATGCTTTTGGGTGACGACGTGCTGTGGGACGTTGGACGGTTGCCAGGCATGTCCTGGCTTCGGTTCGTGCGTGTGACCCCTCCGTCCGCGACCCACGTCCACCAATCCAGGCCACGTCCACCGGACCACCGGTCGCTTCATCAAGGCTGCCAGCCCTTTGGGTGCCACCGTGGATTGCCGCCGTGGTCTCGGCGTGGAACCGCCCTAGGAAGCGTGGAGGGAGCATAGGGAGCACGTAGGGAGTGCTAGGGAGTGTGCTAGGTGCTTCCACTCAGAACTTGTAGTGAATTATAAGTTGTAGGTTTCATGTGTCTGGAACCCTAAAAACCCACTAACCAGCCATTCAGAAACCAATCATTGTACAGGAATTGGCACGGAAGACTTGGACAAGGCCAGGCCATGTCGTATATTGCTGTTACATGCTGTTACATGTCCAAATACAGGGCAATGGTGATGGCCGGGACCTCATGAAGCAAAGCCCCAAGGATTTTAGCAGACTTGGCGTGCGGCGGCTTTGTCTCTGAACTATGTTGTATGTCCCGGCTTGGATCTTTCAAGTACTGGGCCAATTGGCACCAAGACAGCCTGACGAAATGACGATGTTTTTCCATGTTCGGGAGGTGCAGTCTCAGGCTTGGCCATAGCTCCCCCACGAGAGAGCAACGTAAGCGATTGACACGGCTGAAATGAGATAGCAGTCTCGTGGCTGTACGGATGACAGACTTAAAGTAACATTCGGCTATGACATTGAAGCCCGATTGATCTTCCTTTTCAAGCAGTCTCTGAACGGTCATCGCAGCTGCATAGATAGTAGAGCTACGATTTTGCGCTCGTCGTGTGAGGATTCATACGAAGAATCATGAGAATTGTACAGGCTTTTCCGCCCCCACCGGCGCCCACCGATCAGTCTCACAGAACAGTCGCGTCTTCGTATCATGAGTTTCAGGGTCACGGGACGGCATCGACCGAGGAAAACCAACCAAAGACTGGGCCTTGGGCATCGGCGCGACCTCTGCACTGTCTTCCATACCTCGTGTGGTGCGAGCCGCTCTTCCAAACACAGAAGAATTGACGTGGGAGACGGAGCTGAGCTGAGAACACCTCTAAGGCTTTCGCCCAGAGCATCCATGGAATAGCCATTACATGCCAGTAAGACCTACAGCACTACCTACAATATACCTACATTAGGGCCCTAAAATGGGGTAAATGTATGTGCAGTACCTCTTCCATACATGGATGGTCTGGGTTGGCCGCATCAAAACCCCCCCCTGCCGACCCCCGAGCTTCCCCCAAGCTTCCCCGCTGGACATGTTCGTCGGGCTTTGCCGCGCTTCACTCATGCGGATCGTCACCGCCTCCACCTGGGGATCGTCACAGCCCCACCGACGCCCTCTGGGCGGTCGGGACGAAGTCTTCACACGACTGAACAGTTCTGCCATCAGTTCTGCATCAGTTCAAGGAGTCTGATCAAATGCTTCTTACTGAAATGAGGTCTGAAGAGTTCTGTCATGAAATATGCTTCCTTTTTTGCCACGCCGGCTTGAACTGCAATTCAGAAGACAGCGGATGACTACCATACTCCCAACTACAAGTAGAACCAGGGGATGGTGATGCTTCGCAGCTGAGGTCCTTTGCTCCTGAACTGCTTAACACTAAGGAATGCGGTGGGTTTAAGTACTGTGCAAGGACGTGCAAGGAAGAAATGTACACTCCCCGGAACTGACATGGAAGTGGAGTTCACCCCGTTTGGAATTCGGAGCACTCATGGTCTTCCTTTTGGATGTGACTCGGACCCGAAGGTGCCGCTGCCGAGCTCGGACTCCGTGCCTCGTTGGCCACCGGAGCTGTCTCCATCCTTGGCGCTACCAGGGCCCTAAGGCCCTGGGGAACGGTGTGAGACCCTAGGCCAACAGCCTCAACGGCCTGGAGATGCATGCTATAGATGTCCATCTGCCACGGTGCTCCTTTGGAGCGGGACTCACCAGCATTCAATTGGCACGTTCACCCGTCCTAGAATATCCTAGAATGGTGTGCTGGGTGTTTGGCGCCAACTTCAAAGTATATATCAGTTAAAGGCTGTTTGCTGTAGTTTTCTCCTGCACTTGGTGTTTGGTGACGGTGCTGCCAGGATGACGCTGACACTGTCGCTGACCTATGCGAACATGGGAGCTCAACAAATATGTGCCAGTGAGTTCATTGCAAAGGTGGCAGGCCTTGTAGCCTTGCACTTCCCAGTTGAAATAAGTTGTTTCAGTACATTGATTTCCTCCTTTCAGTGCATGATAGTACAGTTACGTATTTCCTCCATTGTGAAGTAAACCCGCGTGGAACTCGTGGAAATCAATCATGGGAAGTTTGTGGCAGCCAAACCTTTTGTACCTCACAGTTCAGAACCCTGTATGACTGGATCTGACTGGCACATACGTGTATATATTAACCAGACCAAGCTCTCTCTCTCTCATCTGTCTCTCTCTCTCTCTCTCTCATCTCTCTCTCTCTCTCTCTACGTCTATATATATGGCCCTATGGCGATAAAAATAAACATCTATCATCATCTATCGCATAGCGTTGATTCCTGACCGCGGTATACAATTCTGAAACGATTCTTCCTCTTTTCCATGCTGAACAAGAAGCTACTAGTAGCAAAGGGCATCGCTACGAACGGAGCGATCGGACGCTACGAACGTGGCTCCTGGCATTACTACTCGGAACAAGAAGCTACGAAGGTAGCAAGGCAATTCTGAAACGAGTCTTCTTCTTTTTCTTTCCCTGCCAAGCTGCGCTCCTGATTGCGCGGACCTCAGGGCGAAGACCAGTTGTAGAATGTCAAATTCTGGAGAACACACGGATTAGGTCCACGTGTCTTGCGCGACAAAACGGAAGTTCTGTATAGAGTCTTTTGAACACTCTTCCCTAACAAACGTCTTGAGAGGAAGAGAACAGAACAGAAAACCATTTTGTTTTGAAACATGGTCTTCCAGGCTCCTTGTGTTCAGGAGAGGCTTTTCCGAAAACTCCGAAAGAGCATCTCCAAGGCCCGCACAGGGGAGCACGGATACCGCTCAAGACATCACGGCCCCAGGACAGGTGGCTTTGAAGCTCCTGGTGAACCCACGAGTCGCGAGAACCGGCGTGAGAACGGCGGGTCCAGCTGCTGCGCCAAAACCGCGCTGCGGTGCTGCTGTGGACAACAGCAGCTGTCTAGTTGCTGGTCAGACTTGATTGGGGGGCCGGGTCTGGTCCCAATAGCTGTCCGCTGTTCACAAGACTTCGGTCCTCCTCCAAGCAATGTTGCTCCGCGTCAATCCGCCCCGTGTAGTCCGAGCTCTTCAAAGAAGCTGCCTGAAGAGACCGTGGCGACGCATGTTGCGAATGCCGATGCCCTGTGGCAACTCTTTGCGACAACGCGAACTTTCCAACACATCTTCTCGAATCGGAACACCCAACGCTTCGGTGGGCCTTCGCTTCGGTCTCGCGGTGGGCTTTGATCTCTTGCAAGAGCTGCTTCGATCGTTGAAAATGCTCCTCTCCCGCTCGGCCACGAGTCCCGAGTCTGGTGATCTCCCATTGTAACCCGAATCCTCTGGACGGGTCGGACCCTGATATGGAGGGGTCTGGGGTCGAACCTACGTGAGCGCGCTGCGCTCTATTTTGCGCACAAAAAGGGCTTCAGTATGTAAATATGCTTGATCATAGCCTTAAGGCCTTGACCTGGCTGGTGTGCAACCTTCTACACATGTTCATAGCCAAAAGGTCGTGACCTGGCCTCCGAAACTTGGTACACTTCTATTTGTGCACCCACACTCCCCCTTTGGCCGACATGGCCAAACTTGGGGTCACAAATTGACCAAAAACTGTCTTCCCTTTTGGAGGCATGCTCAAGCCCTCTCTCACTTTCTAGCCGGTCTTAAAGAGCGTATAGCCCACCCAGCTGAACAGCAGGTAGCTGCTCTTCCGGCCCGATCGCTGGTCGACTATGATCAACTTGGTCTTCCCGAGTGTGCTTCCGACCACCTGCCACGCGATCGTCATTCGCCATGGGCTCCACTCATCTAGGTCCCAGAGCTTGGTGGTCTCAAAGTCAAACATCTTCTTTCGCTCTTGCATGTGCTCCCTCACTGTGATCTTCTTGCCATGTTGATGGTCCTCCAACAAAAGCCAGTCGTCCTTGGCTGAGGTCCTCCTCAGCGGGATCCCCACTCTTCAACGGAGCTTCTCCGTCAAAAAGCCCGGTTGGAAGTTGATGTCCCTCAGGAAGTCCAGCACCTCCTCATTCTTCACCTCCCACCTGCCCATCGTGATGCCGTAGCCGACGTGGGTGACCAATCGCAGAGGGCCGTCGATCGAAGGACCAACTCCTGGTGTTGACTCCATCAGCTCTGGCTGCTGATCTGCGGCTCCCTGCCCGTCTCCGCCCTCTTCTCCATCACCTCGTGTTTGGCTCGAGGAAGAAGTCTGCACCCGCCGCTCCATTCCAGGCTCACTGTAGACAAGGTGAGTCCCTTCTGAGTCCACTCTGACCCAGGTTCCACCAAAATTCCTTCTTGGGCCCCTTCGCTGCATCATCCGGTCCCACGCTGCCGGTTCCAATCCCAGCTGAGCTCTCCTGCTCCGCTCCGCCTCATAGTTGTATTCCCCACGATGCCATACATCTGGATCGGGTACTTGACGGCGTCCAGCTGGTTCAGGTCGTACAGCAGGCGGTTCCTCCGGAACATCTATCTCCTGTAGCTCCGATGGCTGCCCAGTGGATGTCCTTCGTGACTCTTCCGGTCTTGAGTCAACCCTCATCGCTCTCACCGAGATCCTGTTCACCGGGTTTCGGGTGCCCAGCTCCTGATGCTGGTAGGATGGGTCATCTGGCTCTGCCCATGGGTAAAGTTCTTCGTGGGCCGAATAGCCGAATCCCCGCGACCCTCTGGCCGTCGTGGTCAGCTCCTCCACACAGTTCACCTCCAACTCCAAGATCTTCTCGATGACGAGCTGGGCGACGCGATCTCCCTTGTAGATTCGTAGGTCCACATCCGAGTGGTTTCTCAACAGTACTTTGACTTCCCCCCTGAAGTCTCTGTCGATCACTCCAGCCCCAGTCTCAATGCCTCGAATCGCCAACGACGACCGTGGTGCCACCCGTCCGTAGCTACCCCTCGGAAGCTCCAACGCAATCCCGGTCTTGATCAGCACGCTGTCTCCCGGCTGCACCATGGTTTCGATGGTGGAGTAGAGGTCCAACCCAGCAGCCTGCTCCGAGCCTCTAGTCGGGAGGATGGCATCTGGCGACAATAATTTCACCTTCAGCTCCTCCTTTGGCTTGAACCACCTCTGCACTCCCGCTGCTCCGACCCTGAATAGGATGTCTGTCGCCCAAGATGGCGATCGCGGCCGTGATCAAGACCAAGATCCACCATTCGCTACTTCCCTCCTCCTTGACTGTCTCGGATGCTTCGGCCCTGGTGACCAGACTCGCTACCACGATCATCAGTCCGACCACCTTGAGGAATCTCGGGTCAGGTGACCCCCCACCCAGGTCCATCTTCTTCACTTCGATGTTCTTCGCCCCCTCTTCACCCTCTCTCAACCTCAATGCCTTCTTGAAGTTCAGGAGGGGCTGCCCGGTCAGCTGCTTCGTCATGCCATCCGCCACCAGCTCTGTCCCAGCCACGTGTTCTAGAGACACCTCCTTCAACCTCAGAGCTTCGGTCAATCCTGCTGCCCTGATCCTCAAGTGTCTCGTTCTCCACGATGATGTAGTTCCAGCTGCAATGGCAATGGCTGCTGTCGAATCGGAGTGCAGTTTGACCTGGACCTTCTTCCCAAGGACCGCCTCAAGAAGCGCACTGGTTCTCGACCTTCTCTCACCCACTCCGGTTCCCCAATCTTCCAGTGCGTCTTGACCTGGTCGATGAACCCCTGTATGATCTCTTCTTCACCCACCATCAGTACGTCATCCACGTACGTGGCCAATGCCCCTTTTGTTGTCCAGGCGTTTTGAGCATCCATCTCCTGTACCAGCCAGATGTCCGCCTGAGGTGTTGCTTGCACCCTCACAGGTCGCCCTTCTCTCAACCACTGGAAATTCTTGATCTTGCCATCTCGGTGGTCACACCAATCCCGTGGAGAGGTCACTAACCCGTAAAGGGCTTTCTTCACGAGCCACAACTCCTTTTGATCTCGAAGCACTCCAGCCTCTGGGAAGATCCTTGGTGGCTGAACTATCACCACCCCACGGTCGTGAGCCGCCGGGGCGTTGAGGAACGCCGTCTTGACATCGAGGGTGCTCAAAGCCCACTGATTGATCGCCGCCAGCTTGATCAGCATCCTCACCTCAATCCCACTGGCACCGGAAGCGAACGTGGACTCAGAGCTCTTGGCATTCATGAAATTTCCACAGGCCACCCCCCGACATTTATGTCTTCCAGTGCCTGCCTTTCGACTGAAGATGGCCTTCGCGGGCACCAGGTCAAAATCCCTGCCCTGCGCCCTTGCCTCCTCCTTCAACCGATCCGACTCCTCCTGCCCAATGGCTTCCACCGCCTCGGACTCATTGGTCAGTGCAACGTACTCCTCAATCATAGATGGCTTCCACTCTTCCAGGTTCTTCCTCACTTCGGTCAGACCCACCATCCGCGTTTGTAGGAACTCTGGGGCCTCCTCCAACTTCTCCTCGATCTCGGCGACCATGTTCTTCTCCTCCTGTCGGCCGGCTCGAACGGCTTCTTGGCTGATCTCCTCGATCTCCATCGTGAGAGCCTTCACAAATCTTTCATTCCTGACTTCTCCGGAGTCCTCTTCCAGAAGTTGAAGCTCTTGGGATAGCATCCTTGCCCCCCGGTGCTGCAGCTCCCCCCAATCTACGGACTCCATCTCCGTCTCCACCCGAAGAAGCTTGGCCTTTCCTCGAGTTCTCCCCGGCCTCTTCCGTGGCTGCTGACTCTCCTCTCGGTCGTCAACCTCGTGAATCGTACCTGCCTCTCGATCTGGCAGCGCCACCCCTTCTGGCATGTCCTCCACCTGGATGATGTCGGCGGTGTGGAACAGCTTTCCCGTGGTGAGCTCCTCCACGAAGTATCCCGGCGATGTCATCGACATCGTGACAGCTGGACAAAGCACCCTCACCTGTGTCCTGGTGGTGGACAAGTACTTCTGGCGGTCGCTGTAGAGCTTCCTCTTGGCGCAGACCACCTGCCCAAAGGTCGCCAGTTGCCGGCGCTTCCACCCCATCGACTCCAGTTGACTCCGAAGTCGAGTGTCAGCCCAATGCCGAGTGGCGTGACACCAATAGCTCTCGTCAAGACCTGCTGCCACTAGGAGGGTTCTGGCACCCCGTTTGAGCTGTGCCACCGCTCCTTCTGCACGGCCATTGCCCTTGAAGTTGTCACCATCTGTAAAAGTGCGACAGAGGCCTCTATCACGGATCCACTTGTCGAAGATCTTACTCTGATACTCGCCAGCCCGGTCCGAGTGGAGCCGCTTGAGAGGGAGCCTCAAGAAATTCAGCTTGGCCACCATCCTTCCCACTGCCTCCAGTACTGCCGACGCTCCTCGATTCTCCATGACCTCTGCGAACGTCACCTGCTTGACCTGGAAGTCTCGCTCTGGCTCCACTAACGCTGCCCATTCTTTCTCATCATCCAAGCCTGGCCATGGTTCTCCTTGGTCATGGTCGCCTCGCTCTTCATCAACCACCGTCAGTCCTGGTCCGTCTCCCTCCGCACCAGTCAGCTCGTCTTCTTCATGGATCGGAATGATCGACTGGCCACTCTTGGTAACCGGAACCAGGTAGACCCCCACCAGAACAAAGCGGCCCTTCCCAAGTTGGTCGTCTGCCAGCATGAACGGCCCTGCAGTGTCGATCGACAGCGTATACGCTTCGGCATGTGGGATCCTCTTGTGCGCCCTGCCACGTGACGCAGCGATGACACAAGACTTGCATTCTCTGTTGTAGGGCAGATGCCCGTTCAAGAGATGTCTTTTCCAGGCCTCCAGGTCCATTCGCTTCACCTGGTTCACCGGGGAGTTCAGGGCCTCCCGAATGGCAATCGCCAGTGCCTGCTTCAATCCAGGCGCCCACGCCGACCAATCTCTGCTCTGCTTGATTCTCTCGGTCAGGTCCTCCGCCAGGGCAGCGTCTCCTCCGCTTCCATGTCCACGGATGTCCTGCAGCTCAGCCAGCCGTGGGATGTTGGTTCCCAACCTCGTGGGCTTTCTTCTCGAGTGCCCCATGGGTCCTTGGTCAAAACCCTCCATCAAACCCCATCGATCTCTGACAGCCCTCCATTCTGGCCAGCTCCAATAGGACGGGTACCTGTGGGCTGCCTTCTCTTCTGCCTTGAGGTATTCCTCCGGGTCCTCGGGCTGTTCCAGCGCCGCCAGGGTCACCTTCGGGCCTCGAGCCAGTGCTGCACGATGGTGAAGATACAGCTGCCTCAGGAACAGGACCGTGTCATCCTCCACCTGCTTCCGTAGGTAGCGGTCCAACTGCGGCAGGCCAAATCGGTATGGACCCTCTCGTTCCCTTAATGGTGGAGGTCCCGGCTGCTTGAATCTCAGTCTGCTCATCGTCCGACATGGAGGACCTCCCAGCAATGCACACACCGTCCCACCATCAGCCAAGTCGAGCAGGTAGGAAAAGATGTCGTCTCGCAGGAGGTTCATTCCCTGGTCGATGACCGTGTCAATGCAGAGGACTGCTCGACTTTCCGCTTCCAACTCCCTCTGCCAGAATTTCTTTGAGTCTCCACTGAAAAGGTGGATCACGACCTCCTTTGCCCTCCGGACTCGCCTTCTCTCATGTCGATGGCAAACCCTCGCCGGTCCAACCCTTCTTCGGGAGCAATCTCTCCAGGATATGGTGTGGGACTTCCGGGAAGAGGTCCTTCAGCTCGGTCAGATGCCTCGCCTCCTCAGGGTCCACGTCCAAGCCAATGTCCTCCCCAGCCAGATGGGCCAACCGGGCTCTCTCCCGCACCATACTTCGTTCGATCTCCTGGATCAGCTCATGGGCCAGTGCCTCATCAATCGTGGGGCACGAATTCTCCACCTTCGTGTCCAACACCAGGCCAGTTGGGTCCGTGAGCTCGAACCTGGTCTTCTCCCAGACCGCCTCGTAGCCCAAGGAAATGAGCACCCCCAAAGGGACAATGACCTGCACATCCTCCTTGGTCAGCAACGTTCTCGTCCACGGGAGCAACCTCAGGACTGCTGACCCTGCGGCCAACTCTACATTGACCTCCTGGGCTCTCGCCCATTCCTCTTCTGAAGAGGTTCTCCTCAAACAGTGGGTAGCTCCTCCGTCCAGAAGCGCCCTTCCTCCTTCTCGAACTTCAAGACTGCTCAGTCGAATGGCCTTCATCGATGAACTCGGCCTCAAACTCTTCAATAAAGTCGTAGCTTCATTCAGCAGGTCCTTCATCTCCCCGGAAGTTCCCGCTCCCTTGTCGCCTTCGCTGGACAGGCTGTGCTCCATCGGCTCACTCCCCCCAGTCTTGGGCCCACCATCACTCGTGTCCCCCTTTGCTTGAGCCGTGGTGACCTTCTCCTTGATGGCTTTCACGGCCTGCTTCTCTGGCGAATAATCCTTCACCTTCGCCTTTGTGGTCGGGCAGTCCCTCTTCGAGTGGCCCGTTCCGGAGCACCCAAAGCACCTCCCCTTTTTCTCCAGCCCGCTCCAATCGTGCTTGAAGCGACAATCCTGGCCTTTCCTGCACCCATCTTCAGTGCCCCAGAACCGACAGACCTTCTCCTCCGGCTTGTAGGAGCCACCACCGGCTTCACCTCAGGGGCCGGCTGCAACTCACTGATGGCCAATGATTCAGCCTCTGCCGTCAGCATGTCAGCAAAGCTCAGGACAGTCTCCAGGGTCGGAGTCACGTCCACACCCAGAGTGGCGCGGGTAGAGGACATTCGGAATGCCACCTGATTGGACGTTTTCCCCACCAGCTCCGACATCTTGTCCAGCGCCCCGAGCAACAAGGTGGCATCCGGAGTTGCTATCTCCAGCTCCTGTGCCCTCCTCAAGCTTCGTCTCCATCCCCGAAGTGCCTCCGTCACCTCATTCATGCTCTGGGGTGCCTTAGGATCAACCAACTGGCGGAGCAACCGGGACCTCTCTGCCAAGCCTCCAGGTTGGTACCTCCGGAACAGGGCGTAGAGGACCTCCACCAAGCTGGTAGTCCTGCTGGCCAAAATCTCCGCCTTGATGCTCTGCGGCACTGCATTGATCAACATCAGCTGACCTCGTTGTTCGAGTCGACTCCAAACCCCGGAGCACTCAGACGGAAGTCTCGGCCTGATGTAGAGTCTCTGTACCGGCTCTGCTTGAAGCCATTCGCGGTATGCCACCATGGCGAAGTTCAGCACGTCCTCCCACCATTTCCAGCTTGTGGCACTTAGATCCTTCATCGTGGGCGTCACCAGCTGGATCCAGTCTCCCAGGATCAACGATCCCAGATCCCCTTCTCGAAGGTCTTGTAGAGGTGGTAGTTCCACAGACCGAATCACCTCTGCCCACTGTCCCTCCGTCGGGCTGGTGCCAAGCTGTCTCAACACCGACTGAGCTGCTTGCTCAAGAGGGGATCCCTTGATCAGACCCTTCAGACCTTCTCCACTCCCACTAGCCTCTCGATCAGCTTCTCGATGGTGTCCATCACATAGTCCCCACCCTCCGACACCCCAAGAACCGGGCACTTCAGGAACTCCCGAACCCCGAGATACTTGGTCTCTCCTCATAGTGTCACCCTTCACGGATACCGGGAACTCTGGAATCTGCAAACCGGCCCACGCCTGATCTGAGTCCTCCTTCTTTCCCTTCACCGGTGTGCACGGAGGAGGATCCTTTGGAGGTGAAGGCGGTGGGGTGGTTGCTGGAGGTTTTGGTGCATCCTCGATGGCCCCCCTAGGCTTCACTCTCGAGTCCTTGACCTCCTTCCTCAACTCCCCAACCTCCTTCTTCAGGGCGGCATTCTGTGCCATGACTGCTCGGAGGAGTTCCTTGATGTCCATTGAAACCCCCCGTTCCTCCTCAGTGGGCTCCACCCGTCCAGAGGGTTGGGGCACATCAGCTTCTCCATCCGGCAACGCTGAAGGTCGCATCGCCCTCAGCCGCGCCTCTGCCTGCATCCGCTCGCTCCAGAAGGGGTTGATCTGGACAGCCTTGGACGCGTCTCCCTTCCCTTTCCCAGGATGTTCACCTCGGCGTTGAGGTCCGTAGGTCATCGGCGGACCATGGGCCGGCACCAGCGCCGTCGAGGCTGGCACCAAAGCGTCAGTGGCATCCTCCAGGGCCAAGATCTCCTCTTCCTTGGCGCTCTCCATCGAGCCCTCCTCTGGCGTGCTGGCCGCGTTCGCCGCAGCGCCAGCCGCCCCAGCCGCAGCACCAGCTGCCGCGCCAGCCGCTCCAGCCGCCGCGCCAGCCGCTCCAGCCGCCGCGCCAGCCGCTCGAGACGGCATGGGAGCCAGCGACCAGTCCTCCCTCGTGGAGGTACTGGGTGGTCTTCAAGACCGAACGGTTGGGCTCATAACCTACGTGAGCGCGCTGCGCTCTATTTTGCGCACAAAAAGGGCTTCAGTATGTAAATATGCTTGATCATAGCCTTAAGGCCTTGACCTGGCTGGTGTGCAACCTTCTACACATGTTCATAGCCAAAAGGTCGTGACCTGGCCTCCGAAACTTGGTACACTTCTATTTGTGCACCCACAGAACCAATCCCTAGGTTTTGAGGTGCCAAGGGCTGTTTGGAGCGCCTGGCAAGGAAGAAAAAGTAGGTCACCGTGGGAAACACTCCCATCTCCACATGGGACGAGCACGTACAAATGGCCGGACGACGGCTGGGAGTATAGGGCATGTCCTTTGTATGCCAGCAGAGGTTGAAAAAAACCCTATACACTATCCTATAGGTCCTAGTTCAGGGGAACACCACATCTTGCCTCCACTTGGGCATTTTCATTGGATGTCATTTCAGTGAGCTCACATCAAATCACCGCAGGCGCCCCACACCGCCTGGTGCAGTTCTTCCAGGCGCCCAAACAGGTCGGCCACGGTCACAATCCTGGAGACGGCGAGACGAGGGGCCCCAGTCGACCCTAAGAAACGTCCGGGCACCCATGTGGCACGATAACGACAGCGAAGGATAACGACTGTAGAAGGATAACAAGGATTCAAACTACCCTTCATTAGAGAAAAACATGTAGAATCCTCCAATCTACCAGAAATCTTGGATTTCGTTGCTTAGTGCTCGGTCAGTGCCGGTCACCGCTTTTTGCTTGATCGCGCCAGGGCACACCGGCGACGCAATGGCATCGGGATCCGGCCGACGAGGTGGAGGACCTCCCGGTCCAAGCGAAGCGAAAAGCGAACTTCGGCTCCGGTCGATGCGCGGAAATTCTCCAGATCCCTCCTTCTCTAACTTCATTCTAGATCTTGGAATATTTCTCAGGATCAATCTGGTAGGGATATTTTTTGGAATGTATCGGAATCCGTTCATTTAAATATATACGAATATATATAATATATTATATATATAGTTTCTCAATGCCACATCATCTTGAGAGAGTTCCTAAAGCGCTTGTGGAGTTGGCATGCTTCGACCTGAACAGCCTCGGTCGGTCGGCCCTCGGCCTGCCATGATATTCGTGCTCTCTCTTCGCAGCTTCTCATCCTGGGCTCGGACCGGACGGGTGCATACACGGAACTCACCAAGCCAACTAGTCTAGTCAACCGGAACTAGCAAACAAGTCTTAGTTCAAGCAAGCAAGCAAGCAAGCAAGCAAGCAAGCAAGCAAGCAAAGCAAGCAAAGCAAGCAAAGCAAGCAAAGCAAGCAAAGCAAAGCAAGCAAAGCAAGCGGTCACTTGCATTTGCAAATGCAAGGCGAACAAGTCTTATCAGGTTCAATGATTCTTCAATGCCAAAGCCTAGGCTTCTGACCGGTCCAGCGGCAGCGGGTCCCACGCACTTCTCGCAGCTGGATAAGCCGCCCATGATCGAGGGACCGGCCGCGGGTTCGGGAACTGATGGAAAGCTGATCCGAGGTGCGGCCTTTGCAACACTCAACTGGCTGGAGTGTTAACAGCTTTGCAAGACCGAAACCCACCAACCAACCATCTCCAAAAAGGTCCTCAATCCTTGTCATCGCACAACCGGGTTGAACGAAAAAACCAAAAAAGGTCGTAAAGGGGCTCTGTGGGTCAGGTGGGAGTCCCACCGGTGAAGTTGCCCATCTTGCCATTGAAACTCCTGATCCATGAGGCGATGGCAACTTCACCTGATTCTGAGTGCTAATAGACCCATGTCTGCTCCCAAAAAAGGCAGGTCTGATATGGTCCGATAGGATTTCTGTTTGGAGCATGGCTCTGGAGTCTTGGTATCAACTGCTCATCATCGCTCTCCACACGTGGACGAGCGACTCATTGAGGCGGGCTAAAGGCATGGGCACCACTTCAGTGCCCAGGTTCTTCGAGCCGACGCTGAGTGACAAAGCCATTTGAGTCACAGGTGGGGTCCCTCCTTTCCATCATGTCTCATAATCTACACACATATATGTGTGTGGGCAATGCTGAAATGTTGTATATAAATAAGAAGGATGCATATGTATATATATAGTTATTCATATATGTACTATTTTTGACAAGCAAACAATATGACATTAATATGATATTTTTTTTTCCCCTCTGTGGAGGTCCAGCCGTCCAGCCCCCTCACTGATCCTTCGATTCACTTTCCATTCTAGTTGAACCTGGTCAAACACCTCATGGCGGCACTCGTAGGCACGCTCTAGCATCATTGGATACCATAATTACATACTATAAGCCATCCTGGAGAGGTGGCTCTCCGCAGCTATCTTGCCTTCAACCACCTTCAAACCCCCTACCAACTCCTTCAAAGCCAGGCCCCTGGAAAAGGTTCTACAAGCACTTCACCATCGGAACCCTCCCGGGCATCCCAGCCAGATCAAGACGGTAGACCACTTGCTTCCCGCCAGTCCTAGGAAGTCGTCGCCGGTCCCACGTGATGACCATACCAGGAGGACGAGGAGGTGGCAACGTATCACGTAACACATCACAATTCGAACAAATCGCACTTACAACATTGTTTTGTTGGTTTCTTCACTTTGACCCCAGAGCCATGTTGTGGCTACACACGGACCCGTCCTTCGTGGAAGTGACCCTTTAGCTCTAGAAACAAGGTACGGTCGAGCCACTGGAGCCTTGAAAGACATGGGAGGAGAAGCTACAAATGGTGAGCCAGTTTCTCAAAGACATGTGAGGAAAAAACACATTTTGAGGCGTACACGATCTCACGATCTCGATGTCGCACGGACAATCTATAACACACACCGATAGGACTCAGGACCGGTCTCTGACACCCGGGAAAAGCTGCTGAAAAAGTGGAAGCCTTGAGACCCCAAGTTTCGGCCGGAAGAAATCACCGAAGATGATATGACCATGGGCGAAATCCGCAGCTACTCAGAAAGAGAGAAGTTACCCAAGCTGTGCGCTGCCTTGCATCTGAATGGTTGTCTCTACTCGACCTCTAGATACTCACTATTGAGTGAGAGCTTGTCCACGCAATGCTTGCTGTTTTTACAAGCCGTCGTGTGCGGGCAGGGTAGGAGATACAGTAGCACTCAACATGTTGAGGCTGAAAACTCTTAAATTCAGTTAGTTAGTTCAAAACATGCTAAAAATTACCTGAGCAAGATCAAGATGGTCTAAAAAAAGAATGGGAGGAAACGAATATGAAGGTAAACCCAAAGGCTACGTTTCGCAGCTTCCTGGGCCTTCCCACTCAGCTTGGACTTCCCATGTGCCCACCTCGAGGCGGCATGGTCAGTTCGGCCGGCCACCCACCATCAGCTCAGGTCGCGGTCGGAGAAAGAAACCCTTTAAACCTTAGAATCCCTTTCAGACGCTCAGAGTGGTGATTCTTTCGAGATCTTCGAAGAAGTGTCGTTCGCAGTCGTTCGCATCAATCTAACCCTTCAGTGTCCGGCCACCGTTTGCTTGAGGAGTTGGTGCTCCAAGGCATACATCAAGCAGCTGCGGCGCCTCGGGTGGCGAGGCACATCCGTCACGACGGGTCAGGCTGCCCCATGGCACCGGGGGACCCTGGGGGTTCTTCCCACGGAACATGAACCGAATAGATGACCTACAGGAGCTCAACCTACCAGGCTTTCCGGGCGAAAACGGATGCCACCACCCACTGCCTATGCCAGCACCTGTCGGGGTTCAAGCCGCGGAGGTGTTCGGTGCATCGCGAAGGCGCCAAGGCCCACACAAGGTGGCGAGAAATGGCTCAGCCCCAACAGACACTGGTCTCCCATGCCTTGGTTTGTGCGGATTTGCAAGGCAATGGTGGACTGACCGGGTCGCCTTTCCAAAACATGTTTGGAGAAGGCGCCTTTCAAAGCGTCCAGGGCCCAGCCACTTTCCAGCCATGTACAGTAAGCACACTGAGCATGGAATGCATGAGGTTGAGGCCACTTGGGTGCTGACCCTAGCCTACCTATCGCGGAGTGACATCATGGGTGCCCTCCAGGATTTTCCAAGCCCCCTGCTCCCTTCTTCCTTTTCTCCGAACTTTTGTCAAAAAGTTCAATCTCTTAACTTCAGAGTCTCTCCAAAGCCCCGCACGTTTCATCCCAACTGGCAGTCCCGCTGTCCCCCTGGCCAAAGTAAAACATCGGGCACTCGGTGGACGATGGTCAATACAGTACATGTACATACAAACCAGTGCCAAAATTAGTTATAGTTATAATCTTCTGTTGGAGGTTTGTGAGTGGCATGAGTGGTAAAATCATGTAAAATCCCAAACACTGACCTTATTAAAGTCAATGAGCAGCGCCTCAGGCGCCCTGAGTGCTGGAGTTTGATTGGCATCTGCCTGGCGTAGGCGGCTCAAAGCAACTCTGTACTCTCTATATACTTGTTTACTTTTCTTGTTCTCGTTTTCAGGTGTGTGTGACCACTCTAGATCCCACTGATTCGTTGTGCCCGAGGTTAGCTGAAGCTGTGCCCGAAGCAAGCAGCTTCAGCTGACATTCATCAACGCAAGAACAAAAGGAAGCAAACGCTGACGCGGTTGCTGCTTTTGTTCTCAGAAGTCCTCTTGTGTGTGTGTGTGTTGCCTTGGGTGTTGAAGCACAACATTGGATGACCACCATGTTGAAGGCTGGAACATGTCGGAACAATTTGAACGGTGCCATGTTTTCTCTATGATTGCGTCTAGAGGCTTGCGTGTCCCACTGACAAGTTGAATTAACGTAACCACAAGCGACCAATTCATGCACAAGGCTGACAATGATTCTCAATCATGGTTCCACTTGAGCCGATACCGGCAATTCACACACCTAAATCTCAACGCATCACCGAATCCGACACTCTGGTTGGTTGGCACAGTAATGATTCATTGACCCGCCTCCTTGTGGATCTTCTTCAAGTGTGCCAACCTCAATCTTCCCGTTTGCTTCGGGGTCCTACCTTCCGTCCTGAGAAACTGGAGCGCAGTCTAGACCACATGTTTCGTTGTCCCTTTCTTCGGTTGAGGGTTCATCTTCCATCCCGAAAGGGGGCCCTGCAAATGCTTCATCAATCCAGCGCGGCATCCCGTGTTCTCCATGAGCTCTTTCACCTCCTCGCAAGGTTCCGCGAAGACATGGAAAAACAAACAAACAAATAGATCGATAGATCGCTCACCAAGCATCATTGAACTTCAACCCCGGAAAGTTTCCTCTTGCAAATTGGAGCTGGTCCCTCATGAAACACTAAGATTGAGAGAAGATGGCAGACCCCCCAAAGCGTGGTTCAAACGGAACCCCCGTCTAACACACATCTTCGGTCTTTGCCCTCTACTCCTTGGAACAACTGTACCTATGATTGCATTGCCGCCTTGACCTTAACAGCGAGACCCCGAGCGAGAACTCAGCACGCCTGACTCAGCTTCTTGAAGTCAGAGTTGGGCACCATCTCCCTGACCATGCTTGACCATGCTATTCAGTAGCATCAATCTTTTGACACGCCCATGCGCTTTGAGCATGAAGGAATTGGAAGGAACATGTCAATAGATAGGCACATTTGCCGGACCCCATGTGCCTTCCCATCTGGCGTCTCTCTCTCTCTCTCTCACCCCAGTGCCTCCGCATGTTTTGCACAAACGCCACCACGTGTTCCTGGATTCTTGGCACGAATAACGTCCCATCAGCCTGAGAGCCGCGAAGAAGGGGTCCTCTCCGGGTCGTTTTCTGGGGTCCGACGCGAAGACAGAACACACCAAGGAGGGGCCATCACTCTCAGGTTGGAGGCCATCGCTCTCAGGTTGGAGAGGAACTGGAGATCCCTAGAGGTCCGGCACGGACATGTAAAACTGGAGTTGGTCAACTTCTAGCTTCACACGACTACCCCAGGAGGACAAGGGACCGGGGAACCACTGCGTCAGAATGGACCCACTAAAAGGGTTTGAAGACATATCATAAGCACAAACACGTTCATTCAAATATATGACTACTTAGTTTCTGCTTGCTTGCTGGTAAATCAGTCGTTTCTCTTAGTACCTTGGCAGTTCTCAACTTGAGGTTCTGAATTCGGGCTTTGGATCCAGTCCTCCGTTTTGGCCACAGGTCACCTCTCCAGCTCTCTCCGGCCGTCTCGCACCATCACACCGTGCCTCCCACACACGCTGCTGCAAAGTTCGGGGTAGGTCCGCCAGTCTTAGACGACCAAGTTCGATGGGGTTCGGTTCTGATTTTTGCGGCGCCTACTAAAGCATACACGACAAGAACACGGAAGCGTGTGGGGGATTATATTGGCATTCCACGATATGAACGATCACCGCACTTGGTTTTGGTGGCTGTGTGGGGGGAGATTGTAAGGCTTGTGGAACTGTAGCACCTATCTATCGCTTTGCCGAAGTTGCACTCAAGGAGCTGAAGTTGCACTAAAAGCCATATGGGCTCCAGTTCATCGCAGTGACACAACAGTCAATGGGACTCAGTGTTGCCTTCTTCTCTTTGAACCCGTTCCTTAGCCCGAAGCTCCTGAGTAGACCTGGAGCTGAACAAGCAGGCAAATCCAAGCACTTTCCACCCATCTCGTCTTCCAATCCCTTCTCTTCTCTCGTGGCTGCTTGCTTGCTTTTGTGCAGCTACTTGCTGGACAATTCGTGAATCTATATTGCTATAGTGGATGCTGTTGGCAAACATCGCGTACATCGTACTGTCGAACTAGCCATCACTGTCTCAGTGTCCAGCTGTGCAATGGACCAGAGCACCTGTGCTCCAAACCATTTCAAAAGAGAAGTAGCTCTAAGACTTCAAAGACATTGAGGGTGTTCAGGTCACGAAACGGTGCTTGGGGAGGCTGGTTGGTTCCTCCTATCCTCCATGGCCATAAACATCTTGCTGCAAGGCTGCCAAACCATTCTTGTTTGCTTTGGTGTTTTGACATGCCGGCTCTTCTTCACAGAACATATAGTAACATAGTAGTAACTATAGACTACATATTAGTATATGTACATGGGTAATCATAGGGTCTGTAATTACATCGTTCCTTACATCGTTCTAATGTGCCCATGGTTGCTTTGGAGGGACTGGGACTGCTTTCCAAAGGCACCGACCCGCAGGCTGTACCCGGCACGTGTGCCCCATGCCTTCTCCTCCAGGTCCTTCAGCAAGTCGCTAAAGCACGATCGAAACTTCTCAGCCTCGGCTTCAAACCCTCGGTGGCTGTGTGGCGGTGGCTTCAGCGGCCCAGAGGTGGTTGTTCGTGATCTCTGAGCAACTTGGCCATCCCAGCTTTGGGAGAAGGCAAGTACTGCAACATGCAACAATGGCTGAGTCTTGCAGACGTGCGGCACTCGGCTCATTCAAGCGATGTAGAACGTTCAAAATCACCACAGCCACCTCCAGCAGAACCGTCTAAAAATGTCTAAAAGTAAATGTGCACAGTGTCATGGGTCCCAAGAAGGCTCCAAAACAGCCCGCAGACAGCACGTGGCAACACCTCAGACTGCAGACTGCATGCATTCCGCCAGGTGTAGACTCTATGGGTGTGGTCGAAGAGGGGGAAAAAAACGCGAAAAACACCCGATTCAATCGCCCTGCGCAAGATGGTGGAGTTGGATCGATGAGACGAACGCCCAACGATCTTCGATCCCTGCCTTTGGAGATGCGGCGTGAAATTGCATGTGCCGCAACACCTCGGCCCAGTGCACACACAATGCATGCCACAGGAGCCACGAAAAAAATCACGTCAGAGAATGGTAATCGGCACATGGTCAACTTCACCCTGCATGTTAATAGCTAGCAGCTAGCATGTGTCATAGCTAGCATGTGAGGGACGTCACGATGTTAGAAAAACATTGCACTTGACTTGAGCCTACCTAAGGTAGACAAGCATCGCATAACAGTCCTAGTCGCCATTTAGTCAGTCCTAGCAGTTGGACTTTCCATGCCTCCTCTCCAAAGGTCTCAAAAGATTTGCTTCTGCACAAGTTCAGCTCACCTTCTCCACTGCAGCTGGCAGGCCACGTTTGAACTCCTGTGCCTCAGCTATGGGGCGTGGCTCCATGGCTATCACGCCAAGCTGCGGCAAAATCTGCAGGCAAGTTTGATGAGTGAGGCTCAAGAATGCACCTAGTAGCGATGCCAGGAGCCCCTAGTAGCGTCCTTGCTCCTAGTAAGGCCAGGAGCCCCTAGTAGCTTCTTGTTCCATAGTAGAATGTGAGGCCCAAGCCAGCAAAGAAGGGAGCTCCGAAAGAATCTGCCTGAAGACCTCGCCAGTCGTCCTGGGCGAGGTTGGAGCAGACCGACTTGTGACTGTTTCAGGACTTGGCTGATGACAGGTGCTGAGCTGATTCACTCAGCCATGGAGTTACGGAGTCACGGGTTCAGGCACGAGTTCAGTCAGGGACTCTCCTTCATTCGTTGATTTGGTTGTCTTGCGCATCCGTTCCTGGGTCAACCGAAGTGATCCCGTATACAGCCCTTGTATGAACGTCTCATTGTGCAACACAGAAGCTGTTCCACCATTCCGAATGGTGCCTAGATCCGCTACGGCTATGCAAGCACAGTCGTGCTCAAGCTGCTGGAAAGCTTCCAGCTCTGAACGGGCTGCCAAGTGGCCGGCCCATGCAACACATGAATTCCAAGGCAGGCTGCAAGCCTCCCAGGCGGAGGAATCCGCCAAAACGACACGTCCCGCCCCCTCTAGTCACGTCGGGTGCACCGAAACCCAACACCGAACTTCCCCCAGCCGACCATGCGCTTGCGGTCAGCTTGCGCTTGCGCTTGCGGTTGCTCTCCCCCCACTACGCCTGCCACTACGCCTGCCAACTCGCCTGCCACTACGGTACCCCCAGGTACCAGACACTCCGTTCGCGCGCGCGTCGGGCGTTTCAGCTCACCTGGATCAAACGAGAGCTCTTCGGACTGAAGCGCCGCGGCACAGGTCGCCACCTTGGCCGAAAAGAGATAGGCCGATGGGGATCGGTGGGTCCCAACGGGGTGGACGAACAAAAGGAGCGGAGTCAAAAGCCTTGAGACCTTTCTTTGAATCTGGATGAGTCGAACGACATGGGATGGCAAAACCTCTGAAAGAGGCCAAAAATCATGCACCCACATGGTGTTCCCCTCTTTTCACCACGCTGTCAGCCACTTCTCAAGACCGCTCCATCTTTTGCTTCGGGTAAGCGAATGTAGGCGATTCACGTAGAATGAGATGACACGTTTAGGCCACCAGTTGCCTGAAACTCCTCCGAATCTCGTTTGTTCAATTCAGGTGTTCCATGTTCCACCCATGACTCTTGGCATGATTCCATTCAGGCAAGAGGCATCATCATGGCACTATTTAAACATCCAAGGTAAGCGAATTCAACCAGCCAAACAGGGACCGCAGAACTCATCGGGTTCCGGGTTGGTGGTCAAATCTGGGACAGCTGTCGGTTTGTTGGATTTGGGTTGGGTTGGTCCGTGCGGTCGCATGCGGTCGATATGCAGGTTCAGGGTTTGGATCTGGATCTCTTCAGTACTCAGTACTCTGGTGCTCGCTTTTTGCTTTCAGTTCTTTGGTTCAATTTGTGGAAGATGCTCCCCTCTTGGCTGTGGCCAATTGGCCCAACGGACAGGCATGC
Source organism: Durusdinium trenchii (assembly GCA_963970005.1). Taxonomy (NCBI): domain Eukaryota; class Dinophyceae; order Suessiales; family Symbiodiniaceae; genus Durusdinium; species Durusdinium trenchii. The sequence goes on along the minus strand of CAXAMN010000003.1, from coordinate 1,188,580 downwards.
CAAGGCCCACACAGCACGGAATGCCTCTCTGTGCGACACCCTTCCACTTGTGCAGGCCGAGTTCCATGTCTGAACAGACCAGGTTCGGGCCAGATGTGTCTTGAAAACCTGCTACTACCTGCCCCCATAAAACTTGATAATCTTGATAGCTGGCCCACACGATCTTTAGCACGCATCTTTCGCCAAAGAGCAGTGGATGTGTCCTTGATTTTTAGAAAGGACGCCCAGTTTCTGGACCAACCTAGTCAATTTATTGGAACAACTTGAAACTTTCCAGCATGTCAGGGACATTGAGCGGCAGTTTGGTGCCCCTCTCTCATGCCCGGCTCACTGTCTGGACTGGCACAGTCCCATCTTTGCAAGCACCTCTCCTTCGTGTGAAGTCGCATCGCGGAGTGAAGTCAGAAGCTGGGCAAACAGAACCCTACTAGGCCCTACCAGCGGAAACTAATCCAAGTACCATGGGGTCTGAGGTGTGTATTTCACTGCAAGTTGCAGGCAAGTCTCCCTGTTCCACTGATGCATATGTCATCAGTCCGGCAGGCCAGTTGAGCTTTTGGGCCTTAGATCATGTGTGGCGATGCGGAAGGGGCAGCACCAGGCAGCGACTCCCCAGGAAGGGGAACAAATGAAGAGCGAGGCCTTTTCCTCCCCCCCCCCCAGGCCTCCCCCCCAAAAAAAATACAAAAAAAAGAAGAACGTGCTGAACAATGTTCGCCTCCAAAGTGCATGCATCAAAAGATCGGAGGCATTGGCTCCGGGTTGAGGCAATGGTGGAGGGGGTGGGACCGCTGCATGTGGTGGCAATCCTCCGGCTAAGGGATCTGTTGGTGCCGCATGCTGCTGCATTTGCATCATTGGCATTGGCATTCCTGCCATCACTCCATTCATTCCCGGCAATCCTGGCATATAGTTTGGTGCCATGTACCCAGCATGTGGCATGTGAGGTTGAGGCATATGAGGTGGCAGGTGAGGCGGCATCTGTGGTGGCAGCTGCTGGTGAGAGACCACAGGAGCCTGGTTCGTCACCTGTGACGGCTCAGCCTGGCCCTTTCTCCGGGTCAGTGGATTGGCATAACAATAAACGCAGCCATGGGGGCATTGGAGCGTGTACTGACCGATATCGGTGGATCGAGTGCATTCACAATCCTTCCTCTGTCTGAGATCCTTGGCCAACGACATGAACACCTCGGTTCGTCTCGGGGCGACAGTCGTTCAGTCGAGCGTCGGAGGCGAGAACGACGACGGTCTGTGCCGTTTTCTTCGCCGTTCAAAGGCACAAATGCATGGACTTGGACAGGGAAAGCGCTGTAAATAGCGTTTTAAGTGATCACTCACCCGAACCGTTTTCATGGCGGCCAACCGAACCCCAAACGAGAAAAAAGCTCCAGTCATTTTTTTCAAGGCGCATTGAGCCCTTTTTCTCGTGCAATGCGGTCTGCGAGGCGGGCATCCACACACCTTGATTGACCAATCACCGGACAGTTGGCACTGTGCATCCTCTGCTCTTCGCGTTGTGCAGCTGCCAGGGCGCCTTCCGTTTCGCCTGCAGCTTTCAGGGGCACGTTGAAACTCCCTCAATGACAAACATTGCCATTGAAAACACCTGGCGCACCTTTTGCACCTTTTGCCTTGTCCGGGATCTGAAACAGAGCTGCTGCTCCTAGCATCTCCTAGCCATCCTAGCCTTCCTTCCAGACCTGCCAACATCCTCCCACCATCCTCCCAACCACGCGCGACCTCCGCGTCGCTTCCAAGTGACTCTGAGTAATTGGATACCCCACGAGGCCCTTGTCTCCACAACAGCGCATCTGAACACCATAGCGGTGAGCCACGGGCATCAATTTGTCCAAGACCGCGCACTGCTCGGCACGGGACAACTGCACCAACCTGGGCAGACAGGAGAAGCATCCGAAAATCACATTGTAAAACTGCCATCTGCATTGGGCTTTGCCCCGGCACAGTAACAGTGACCACAAATCATACCACAAAAAAACACAGCAATTTGGCCATAGTTGGCATTAGGATGACTTTCATTTGCCCTTTCTAACGCTGGCTACATTAATCATGTGTGTGTGACGCGTGCGTTTGTCTGGCGTCATAAGCATAATATTTATATAATAAGTATATACGTAAGTATATAATATATACATACAGTATATAATATACGCATGTCTATTTATTTATTATATATACATATTGAATATACTGAATATATATATATATTATATATAAAAAAATATATACTTATATATATACCCCAAAATGTTTGTACGTTTGCGAAGTAAGCCACAGAGACGAACTGTCAAACAGTCAACGGCTCAAACCGTTCCAGCTCGCTGTCATCAACTTGGACCTCCTGGGCTTCTATCAATTCGTGGCCCAATAGGCTCCAGGAGAGGACCGGCAATTCACATGCTCTTGGCCGGATGATTACACTTGTCCGCCTGACAGATTAGCTGATGGTAGCGCCCGGAGAAAAGAAAATGAGCTGCTGCCAGAGAAAATGAGCTGGGCAGAGCTGGGCTCTGGCAGGCCTGGTAGAAGGGGAGGGAGAGGCCGGGCAGGCCGCCGGAACTGTGGGCGGCCCCGGTGTTCCAGGCCCGGGGGGGGGGCTGCCCTTTAAAACAAAAGAAAACTGGAGGCCCGCTACTTTAAAAGGAAAATGAAAAAGGAGCAAAGCCACAAAAAAAGGCACAAAAAAAAACACAAACAAAATGCACAAAACCCACCACAATTTTGTGGATTTTTTTGTGTTTTGTGTGGTCTGATTTGTGCTTCTTTTTTTTTGTGGTATGACTTGTGGTTTTTTTGTGATGTGAGTTGTGATTTTTTGTGTTTTTTTTTGTGGTATGACTTGTGTTTTTTTTGTGCTGTTTGTTGTGGTGTGACTTGTGTTTTTTTTGGTGCTCTTTTTTGTGATATGATGTGTGCTTTTTTTTGTGGTATGACTTGTGGTTTTGTTGTGCTTTTTTTGTGGTATGAGTTCTGGTTTTTTGAATAGAAAATCAAAGGTGGGTGGCACGAGACAAGGCCATGTGCATTGATTTTATGACTTTTGTGGTCTGATTTGTGTTTTTTTAAATGTGGTTTTTTTGTGGTATGACTTGTGTTTTTTTGTGCTTTTGGTGGTATGACTTGTGTTTGCTTGTGATCTTTTTTGTGATTTTGTGTGCTTTTTTTTGTGGTATGACTTGTGGTCTTTTTTGTGCTCTTTTTTGTGATATGATTTGTGATTTTTTGTGCTTTTTGTGGTATGACGTGTGGTGTTTTTTGTGCTTTTTTTGTGGTATGACTTGTGGTTTTTTGGTGCTTTTTTTGTGATGTGATTTGTTATTTTTTTGTGCTTTTTTTGTGGTATGACTTGTGGTGTTTCTTTGGTGCTCTTTTTTGTGATGTGACTTGTGATTTTTTTGTGCTTTTTTTGTGGTATGACTTGTGGTTTTTTTGGTGCTTTTTTTTGTGATATGATTTGTGCTTTTTTTTTGTGGTATGATTTGTGGTCCAGGGCGGAAGACAGCCACAAAAAAAAGCACAAAAAAACACGGGGATTTGGGCAATTTTTTTGAAAATTTGGGGTGGGGAGCCGGGAGCGACAAGGTGGGGAGCCGGGAGCGATGGGTGGGGAGCCGGAAGCCAGGGGGTGGAGCAGGGAGCCAGAGCCAATTTGGACTTGGCTCTCATCCTGCTCCCAGTGTAATCACAATCTCCCTTCCTTTCTTTCTTTCCTCTTTCCTTTGGCTGTGACAGCACGCAATCCTGGCCACCTGCTACCGTTCCAGTCTTGAGCCATCATATCATATCATATCATATCTTTTTATGGACATATCGTCGTTTCATATTTTGTAATTATGTAGATACGATATATGTTATGGTCAAAATATGAGAATATGAATATGCTTATGGAGTGTTGAACTATTAAATTTATTATGAAATTATATACTATAATATAATTTAAAATATCGAACAGAACATCATATACGGTCACCTACAGTGGTGAAAGGTGGACTGTATGGTATACTTCGACCCACTAAGTTGTTGACGGTCTACCGGTCCACCACCTGTCAGTCTGCATGAACAAGAGATTAATCTTGTGGTTAAGTATCAATCATTCTTTGAATTGCCACTTGAGATTGACAAATTAGTGAAGGGATTGGGATGATACTGGTTGTTGTTGGTTTGCAATTATGTTGAGATTTGTGTTCTTTTTGAGTTAACCCGCCCACTACTCCAATCATTTTGCGTTTCCTAGACCAGAAATTACAATCAAATTTCCTTTAATGACTTTGAATATGATTGTTGTTTTTGGGGGTATGGTTTAAGGGCCCTGACCCTTTACGACTGTTACTGTGGGGGGGCAGGGCCCAACATCTGCAAATGTCAGGGTGCAAATGTGCTCCAACATCTTGCATGAGTCAATCTGATGACCTGCTCTGCAAGCCAAAACATCTGCTTCAAGCTGAGGGGCTCTAAGCCTTGAGCTCGCATGTTTCGGACGGATTTGGGATAGGCCTGGCAAAAGCTGAAGACCACGTGATCGACGCCCAAGCTTCCAATATGCCGCACCACCACCTGGACTGGCTGACAGATGCCACTTATGGGACTCAGGTTGGACTGAACAATGCATAAAGGGATTTCAACAAGCAGCCCTTCACCCCAAACTCCAGCATGAATTATGTACACATATATAAATATATTATAGAGAGAGAGAGAGTCATTATAGTCATATCATGTCAGATCTAGTCGCTACTGTATGAGGGGTAGACTGGCTGGAAGTTGGCTTGATGAATCGAACCTCTTCTGATGTAGCTTGGTCTTGCTGACTGATCCACCTGGTCCTTTCCTTTAAATCATGGCTCTTTTCCTGGTTTTTTTGCCCGCACTGAACCCGAATGAGCAGACCACTGACCACCCCCACTTGCCCCCTTCCTCCCCCCCTCCTCCCCATTCCATTCTGAATTCCGACCTCGAAGTCCTTGCCCCCTTCCTCCCCAGAAGTCGAATTCCGACCTCAAAGTCCTTGGTGTTGTCCATGATCGGCCCCCCCCACGATGTTCCGGTAGTGGACGATGGGATCGAAGCGCGGTGACACGGCATGAGCTCCGAAGGTCTGGACGAGGAAGGTCAGCTGCCCCAAGCGTTCCTCGGCGGGGCGGCCACGTGGAGGGTTCGTGGCACCCCAAAACAGGACCCCTGTTTCAGGCCTGTTTCAGGGGAGGACGTGAAGAATAGAAGTTGAACAGGAGCTGTTACGTCCTGTCGAGATCTAGATAGCAAGTTGATATAACATCTAGGAATCTGAGGAGCTCTTGTTTCTACGACGGTCATTGATGAAGCCGATGGCCGATGATGAAGCTTCCCGTGCTTGACCCGTTTGACCCTGTTTGACCTTTGCACACAGGAAGCACCCGTGGGGTGGCTCTGGACCCATGCGGAAGGTCCCACGAGTCAGGCTGCACTGTCAAGCTAAGGCACTGTCAAGCTGGTATCCACACCAGGCTCCAGTGCCAAATTCTCTGAGTTGATCGTGTAATTGAAGAGATGCACCGGGTAGCCTGGTGTTTCCATGTGTTTCCGCCCCAAGAGTCGACCGTGGGGAAGGGTTTTCCGGTGTTTCAATGCACTGGACCGGGTGCAACATGCTTCAGGTGACGGTAGCGACTCGCTCACCGATGGCGGCCCGAGACTAGGCTCTACGAGGATGAGGATGGGAAAGAGGGCCCCCTTACGGATGTTCGGACGGTGACCATGAACACGGATGCGCTGAGTGAAAAGAATTGAAGAACAATCATGATGACCTCCGACTGTGGAATCTGATCTCTGCCCCGCAAGACTTGTGACAAGAATGTGAGCATTGCCAGATTGGATGGATGACATGAGGAAGCAGTCGCATTTGTAAGCCACATGTGCAGAATTCTCAATTCTCATGGGATCTCATGGGCACACCAATCTGACCTCTTTGCACACCAATCTGGGCCATTTAGTCCCTCCAAGTGGCGATGCAAGACACTGTCGGGCTTTTGCCACGCAGCAATCCACTTCCTCAAGGAGTGGCACATGGTGAGGGATGGTTGTGAACAAGTTTCAGGCCAAACTCAATACGGCAATGACACAGAACCTGGCAAAATACATCCAGCATGCTCAGCATGCTGCCTCCTTCAGCCAAGACTCTTGTAATTCTTGGACCACCAACTGATACACATCACCCCCTTGCCAGTCTGAGGATTGTATGGCTGCACGCACACCGCCCGCACAATCGGGTTCTTCCGAGGACCAGAAGCAATGTACATGAAGCCATCTGCGGAGCAGGGTGCTGGAATTCGCGACAACCATTGTATAACCTCTGGCCTTCCAAGACAATTAAAAGAACGGTTGACCTGGTTGTTCTGTGGAAGGCTTGTTAAATCAATCGTAAGTTGGACTCCTAGGGCTAAGTAACTAATAACTAACTAAGTATATCCAATGTCCAACATGATCCAACTAATATATAACCCGAGAAATGCATTGGAGATCGCTCTCTGCCTGTGTCTACCTTGATTGATCTACGTTGTCGGTCTGACTCCTAAAATACGTTGGGGAGTGATCTGCTGGAGGCTCCTTCTGGTGAAGGTCACATCACGAGAAATGCGCCTTCTGCACGACTCAGAACTCCTGAGCCTCTTCAACCCACGAAGGCAAAGACACCAACACACCCAACATGAGCTGTGATCTCGGGAGCCCTGCCAGCCTTCAAAGCCATTGAGGTATTGTCGCAAGAAGCCCCAAGGTACATCAGTTCGTCGAGAACCTGGAGAAAGGGGGTCATGATGCCTTCACAGCTCGACGAACGGGCGTTTGAAAAAAATGCCGGGGAAAGGCTTTTTTCTCAGCTGATGGTCAGATGACTCATGATGACACACCGCAGCAGCTCCGCGGAAAGGCCAAGGGGCAAGAGATGATCAGCGGAGGGTTCCGCCCGGCCACCTGGCGATCTTCCTCCATGACTTTCATACCGAAGCGTCGAGGCTTGTCCTTAGGCGCCCAAAGACAAAGAGGAGGACAAGCGCTTGTAGAAGTGCACCCTCACTGACTCACCAAACAGTATATATATATATATATAAATATAAACATACATGACATATATGATACTACCCGGCCAGGGCCAGCACGTCCCCCTCTTGACATAGACTCTCTGGCATGGGCCCTTGGAAGCCAACAGCTTAGACGTGTCATCCACTTCCATGTGGAGACGTTCGGAGGGCGAACCCGCAGCGTCGCTCTGAGTGCTTCCGCAGCGACGCTCGGGGGCGGCACATCCCACGCTTGACGCTGGCGGAAGCGCCGCGGCGAGTCGCTCCGCGGGCGGCGAGGCAGGCTGCGGCGGTCGTCGAACCTGGACCGAAGGTGCCAGGTGCGCGGCCAGAACTGCAAGGTGTTCCCCTTTTGTATGCGGAGCAGCCCAAAAACCTGGATATCTGGAATGAGTATGAATGAGTTAATGACTTGAGTGATGAATTGTTTTCTTCTCACGTGAGAACAGATTGAGTCGTGAGCATCTTTGACGTCTTATTGTAAGTGACCTTCATAAATGGGCGCAATGTCACCACACCCTCTCTGCTTGATTACCCCTCATGCCGGACAGCTTTGCAACCGAATCGTTTGGTTCTAAAATCGCGGTGCAGCATAGCTCACAGCTGAAACTCTGCGAGCAATCTATCCTCTGTCTATCCCCCTGCACTGTGAGATCCTTGATTTAGTGCATTTGGTCGAACCGCTCTCAACTGAACTTCACATGCCCGTTCGCACCCAAATTCACACTAGAACCTCCCAGAAGCTGTGCTTACGCAGAACAAAACCATACTCTCGTTCTCCCCGCCTCCGCCGATCCTCCGGAATGCGCCGGTCGTAGCGGTCGAAGCGCGCTCCCGGCGACGGTCGCACCGGTCTGGAGAGCGACGGTCGCGGCCGCGGCAGTCCGGAGAGCGACGGTCACGACGGTCAAATGAATGATCGCCTGAGTGAGCAGGTGGCAAATCAATGCAGGATCACAGATTCCATGTAGGAGATGTGTTTTGCCCCACATGTACGAGGTGTGGTGTGGGGTTCTTGTTTTTTATATCTGCATTCCGTTCCTCGCCCTCCTCGTCCTCCTCGTCCTCGTTCTCGTCCTCCTCCGCCACTACATCACTCTCACCACACCAACTCTCACCACATCAATTCTCAACTCTCACCACATCATCATTCACACAACATCAACTCTCACCGTCCTCCTTGATCACCTCTCACGATATCACCTCTCACCACATCACCTCTCACCACATCAATCCTGACCTCACCACATCAGTGGCAAGTGCAGCACTTGGAGCACCTCAGGCTCGATTTGCCTGGCAAGAGCAGCACTCGGACCAGATCCATAGAGGTGAGCGGAAGTCTGGCGACGTATGTATGTATGTATGTATGTAGGTAGGTAGGTATGTATGGATGGATGCATGCATCTTCCAGGCGCTCACCCCTTCAGCTTTTTATCTTGTTGACTTCATGTTGCTCTTCCAAGTATATCAAAAAACAATGTCTGTCTGCGATTTCTTTTTGTTTCCATGTCATATGGTCAAAGTTAAAAGATTTTTGATCTAGTGATCGTTAAAGAAAAATAACATGTGGGGTTATCCGGTCCTACGATTCATGGGATGGCCGTAAGAATCCAAATGAGTTCGCTGACAGGGCAACGGTTTGCGGTTTGGGGGGGTCAGTGCGGGCACAATATATTCATTCAGGATATGCATCTCCAAATCCATGTGAAACAAACAGGGCTCCAATGGATTCATATATATCATAATGTTCAATATGGATTGAAAGTTCCAAGAATACGGGATGCAGGACCTATGAATCATCCGCCTCAAACAATTACCAGATATCCGCCGACCCCTGCTCTGGCGAAGGCAGGGGCGGCGCCTGGGACCACCGAAGGTGTGGAACCTGAGCTCTCCAAATCCTTACTTTTCTGGGCCCGAAAGCAAAAGCGCCAAAAGTTCGCGCTTGCTAGACTGTGGGCTCTGGGCTCTGTGCCAGACTGTGGGCCATACTGGCCTCAAACCCCTCAAACCCCTCAAACCCCTCAAACGCTCCGACACTTGCCAATGGTTGTGCCATACGTCTGGATTCTGAACGCTTCAGACGCTCCATGGATGCTTCAGACGCTCCAAAACCTCGCACTTGCTAGACTGTGGTCTCTGGGCTCTGCGAGAATCAGACGCTCCAAAACCTCGCACTTGCCAGACTGTGGGCTCTGGGCTCTGCGAGACTGTGGGCGGAGTTGCGCAGGCTGTGGGCTCGTCTGGGCTCTGCGAGACTGTGGGCGGAGTTACGCAGGCTGTGGGCTCGGGGCGCTGGCGCGCCGGAGCAGCCAGCCTCTGGATTCTGGACGCTTCAGACGCGCCAAAACCTCGCACTTGCCAGACTGTGGGCTCTGGGCTCTGCGAGACTGTGGGCGGAGTTGCGCAGGCTGTGGGCTCGGGGCTCTGGCGCGCCAAATCCTTTTTTTCTAGTGGCCCGAAACTGCCCTTCAAACGCCTCAAACCCCTCAAACCCCTCAAACGCTCCGACACTTGCCAATGGTTGTGACATACGTCTGGATTCTGGACGCTTCAGACGCTCCATGGATGCTTCAGACGCTCGAAAACCTCGCACTAAGTTAAATTCATGGTATGTGAGCCTGCATTCACAGCAACTGGCTCTCAAAGTGCTCCACTACCATGCATGTGCATACATGAAGTCCATGATTGCAGGCTGATGGTCTGCGTGGAAATTGGTCCATGCATGATGGCTTGCATGGAAATTGGTCCATGATGGTATGCATGGAAACTGATCCAAAACTACTTGCAAGCTGCTAGTATGTAAAGCTACTCAACTCTTCCTGGCCACTGTCTTATTGCACTACAACACACACACACACACACATGTTTTTTAGTGTGGTAAAGGACAATTGGGGAAAAATCAAGTGGATCTTACCCGGCAGGAGATGGTTTCACGATGTTTCCCGTCTGTCCGCTTTAGCAGGTGTAGTTTAGCAGGTGGGCCTGTGGGCCTACATCGGATGGCCGTGTCGAAGTGCGCCAGCCGAAAGATCAAGGATGCCAAACAAGATGATACAGGTGGCTTTAAAAGTTAAGATCCACTATTCGACATGCGCAGTTGCATGTCCACGAAGGAGTCTGTTAAGACCCACTGTATGCGGCAGTGGCCGTGGGTCAGAAAGATGTTTGGTCCAGGTACCATGGTATGAAGATTCGACCACTTCGAGGACATCCAACTTCCTTTTGTTTGAGAACAAATAACAAATCGAGAAAGAGCTTCGCAGTCTGAATTTTGGTGTCACCTGAAGGTGTCTGATGTTTAGTGGGCAGTACTACTGTGAGTTTGGCTTGGGTTCTGGGTCGCTCAGCCACGCCCGCCCGGCCACCAGGAGACACAACCACTCCAGAGCGTGGCCTAGAAGTTTCAACAAGGCGGGTTTTCTTTTGTGAACATGATTTTGAAGACTTCAAGAAAGCTCCTAGGCCCCGAATCCCAGCTGCCACATCATTGATTTTTCCAGAAGCGGTCAACCAATTCGCTTCCACGTTCGGTGCCATTGCAGGCCTGGCGCCGGCTGCAAGTCACATGTGGCAGGGCACCCCAAGAATCTCAGCCTTGCGCTGCCTGTGTGTTCTACCTTTGCACCTTTCTGCAGTTTTCTCAGTCATCAGAGTTCATCCGCAGCTGTGTCCAGGGTCACAAATATGACGACTCCACAGGAGCTAGAGAGACTGCTCAACAGAAAGCGACCGGCTTCATGCGCAGCTGGCCTTCCAAAGAGTCAGCGCTCCGTAGCCAGTGAACCTTTGATGCCGGCTTTGACGCTACTAAGCCGAACAGTTGCGCGTTGACTTATGTTCTTGTGAACCTGCAGCCAGCCTTTAACAAACACTTTTGGTTCAGAAGTCATCCAAGGCCATATCCAGTGCCCGAGACACCAGACCAGCTTTGGACTCTTACTTGCAAAGAAACCATCAACGCCCCAACTGTGTGTGAGTCAGTGTACCGAACACCCAGTCTATTGACAGCCAAGGAAATGGTCAACAACTTTGCTCCAACGCTGCGCGGAAGTTTTTGGGTCAGAGCAGGTGATTCAGAAACTTCGAAAACCGCCTACAATAGATTCTATTGGGCCTTGTTGATATGAGGATGTTAGGAAACTGTACAGGGTGAGTTGTTTAAGACATCCAATAAAAACTGTTCTGTCATGGGTTTTCTGTATTTAAGGACACGCCAACGTGACCTGCGCGGACCTTTTTGGGGGATGCCTTTGTATTCGGCGAGCCTGGGAACAGATTGTTGCGGCTGCCAAGTCACTGTGGGGCTTGGAGTTACAGCAAAATGTCAAATACTCTTTCACTGTTCCTTGGATTTAAGTAAACACATCTTGATACAAGTGTCACAGGCCTTCAATGATGCTAGAGGTTCCTATCTCTCTGACCTGGGGCCCAGGTGGACAACAACAGGGCCTGCATCAAGCTTAGCACACAGGAATACGACGACTGCGTCTTCACCAACATCTTTGACTTGGCCAGCGGCCCTGACGACCAGACTTGTTGGGTACCTTCAAAGATGAAGCTCCATAAACATGCCCCTTGCGCTCAACATGGGGCTTCGCGCCTTATCACAAACCTAGATGGACACTGCCCAAACCAGCTTAGATGTGCAAGATAGTTCACTTTCAAACAAACCCTCATAGTGTGTGCGTGTGTGTCCACGCGCATTATTTGAGCAATGGGTCGCCTTTGAAAAGAGGGTCCCTGCACTTTTGACTTTATCTTCCCGATGAGCCCCCCACAGCCGCTGTCATGTGAGGTGCCCTGTCACCATCAACAAGGATCTGCTGCTGCTCATTGGGGCTCCCTGCATCCTTTTCAGCAGGCAGGCTGCTCAATCCTTGTTTGGGCGATGTCAAAAGGTGAGTTTTGTGTGCAGGTATGGCTTGAAGGAAAAGTGGACCAATGTGATCAAGAAACGGGTCCATGACGCAGCTGTGAAGCTGCAACAGCGCGTCGCCGTATCCATACACGAAAACGTCGTGGGATATGAGGAGGACTGGGTGTCTTTTCCTGCTCCCTTTTTGAGCGATCCATATACGATTTCCCACCAGGATTTCTTGGACGCCTATCTCAAAAAGCACGCCCGGGAAACCGTGCAGTCTGCATCTCAATCTTTTCTAGCAACCTTGCACTCAATTTGTTCTGATGACGATGGACACACAACTCGGTGTTTTGGTGAACTTATTTTAAAGAATTTGTTCGCAATGTTTTGTGTCGTCCTGAGGCTTGATGGGAGGATGTTTGGGCATCCGCACAGCAGGGAACGTGTCTGGCGCATTTGCTATGACAAACGTTTGAAGAAGTGGAACTGTAAGTACTCGTTGGAGGAGTTGGCTAAGATTATGTTAGCCCCAGTGGACCAGCTGAAGCTGGATTATTCTGCCTACCTACTTGCTCTTCCTCAGCTCGTTGACGAAGCTGAAGTCTATGAAGCGGATTTGTCAGAGTGGCTTGACCTCAATACTGTTATTTTTCAACAACTCATTATCCAAAACCCTTCGCCCACTGGTTGCCAAGTGTTCCACCCTACCAGTGCTTTCCCAGCGTTGAGGTCCCAGGCCAAGCGACTGCGGGCGTTTCGCAACCTGGCACCTGAGAAGTCGGTCTATGATGTCTCGCAAGACCCAGAGTACAGGAAGAGAACCGAGAACAAAGACAAGTCTTTGCCTTGCCTCACAACCTCTTCGCAGCTGTGGCTACTCAACTCAATCCATTCCACCAACCCCCACAGCCCTCTACCAACCAAGCTCCACAAATAAAAAACCTTCCCCTTTTCCTCCAGAATTCTCGGTCTAATTGCATTGTTATCTAAGGGTGGATCCCGCCAGTCGATTGATGCTTCCCACTGAGCAATTGGCTGCGCTGGGGTATCCATGCCTCCCGGCAGTGGCGTCTTCAGCAGGGGTGGATTCTTGGCTATACACGCCATGGTAATACAAGTATTTAATACACATCACTTGTGCCACTTTCAAAACCACAAAAGTTACATTTGTCTGATTCTACTCCAACTTCCTTGCCCTTAAGGATTTGGTGGACACGGGCAGCTTCTCTGATGGGGCCTTGAGACGAATGGCCGGTAATGGCATGCAGTTGATGCAAGCTGGCTATGTTTTTCTGATGTGCTTACTCTGTATTGAAGATTTGTAGGCTCACTGCAGACTACCAAAGAGACTGCAGCCTGCAATGTGCTGTTTGCTTCCGAACAGCCTAATGATGAATCCGTGCTCCGCGTAACTCTGCCAAAAAACAACTGCATGGCAGGACACTTCGGTATGCAACCTTTTTCACCAGTGTGTCTTTACAAGGGAGAAATTATATACTGGCATATAGGCTTTCAAGTGTCCCAACCATGTTGTATACATACATATATATATATACATATCTCTTTATTTATTTATCTGCAATTCTTTGCATTCTCAAGATCGAATGCCCCCCTTTGGAAGTGAACCAAAGGAGAAAGAGACTAAACGGTTAAGCTTCTTGAGCTTGGCCCCGGCCCCGAAGCCTCGCGTCCAAGCCAATGTGAAAGTCTTTGGCCACGAGCCTGCCGAGCCAGGCGATTTTGTGGAATTTCCTTTTGGAACTGAGCCAGAGGAAGGTGGTGGAATCCCTCAGAACCAACAAGCCTTTGTGGGGCCTTTTGGTGCAGAACCCGAGGAAGAGTCTGTGATTGGGAGACCTAGGAAAACAAAATCGACTATTTCCTCATCCAGTGCCAGTGTCCGCAAACCGACACCAACTTTGTTTGGTGCTGAACCTGAAGAGGGCAATGACAGTGATGAGCCTGGGTCTGATGCATCCAGCAGTGATGAGCCCGGGAAAACTAAGTACGAGCTGAAAGCCGATACTGTTTTTTGCTTTGGGTGGAAAGCTGTCTTGGATGTTGAGAAAGCTAGCTTGTGGCAGAAGAACATGGATCATGAGAGGTCTGTGCCGCAAAAACGTCGATATGACAACAGCAAACGAAGCGCTACAGCACTCTACGTCAGAAAACAAAACACGGGTGTGTTCAAGCAGAACGGCAACCTTTGGGCCCTTTGAACCCTTCCCTTCTTAGGTGCCATCAAGACATGCTACAAACAGTTCAAACAGTCCAAAGAGCTGCCTGGATTTTTGGACAAGTTTTGGAGCTTGGACAAACGAGATCAGGACTCATTGGTGCCTTGAAGCAACATTCAACCATGTCCAATGTTTCTCTTCTTATTGATGGTAGACAAACACCCTCAGACCTAAATGGTAAAGATCGTTGTAGCCGTGTAGCCTACTGTGCTAAGATGGGACTGTGCACTACAGAGGGGGGCTCCCGCAGAAGCTGCACACTTCTTGAGAAGGAGGTCGGGTTCAAATGCCTTGCGTCTCTTCTCGGCGTTGGCCACCGAAGATTGGCCGCAAGCAGCGCCGGCGGGCCTGATTTGAGGCATGGGCGCAAAGAGTACCGCAGCAGACCTGGAACTTGGACTGTAGACGGGTTCTTGCAAGTGTGCTACGATGCCATAGCAGAGACCCTTCCCGACGAGCCCCTCATCAACAAGTAGTGTAAATTGTTCTTCTCTTCTTTGTAGACTTTCAAGGATAAATTCCTCCATGGTTCAAAGTCCAAATCAGGTTTGTCCGGCGTGGGCATGCCGCCCGTCCCAAGCCAGACTTGGATGATGATGGGCCGTCCGATTATGAAGAAGTTGCCTCTGACATAGAGAACACAGAAGAGCTTAGAGTTTGGCTCTCAACCCAAAACTGCAAGACCGATCTTCTACCGGGACACACTATGGTGAGAAAATACCTTGCGCCCGGAACTGTTGCAGACCTGTTTGAACACTACAAATCCACCCAGGAACTACTGGGATGTCACGCTGTGTCGCCACCTGGTTTTAGCTCTAAACAATTTTGGCTTTTGATGCCTTTCACCAAACATATATAGTTATATAACATATTTTCTCAGGGGACAGGGAGGCGGTGTCATCTCTGACCAACCTAAGGTACAAGACGTTCAACACAGTCTACAAACAGAGATGGAGGGATGTCTTGAGGTTTCGCCAGAAGTCACTATTTTCCTCTTGCGAGGTATGCACAGCGCTAAAGGGCCAGCTGAACAACAAGTCATTTTCGCTAGAGCAAAAGCTGGGGTCTCTGAAGCTGTACAGAGCACATCTACACCAGCAATACAGCGACCGGTGTTGCATGTGGACGCTCCAGTCCCAATCCCAAGATGGTTGCAGTGATGTTCTATTTATTTCCACTGACGGCCTTGATCAAGCCAAATTTGCGCTCCCCCGTGAGCCTGGCCTTCGGGCCAATGCTTCATTGATTCTGGGATGATATAATTGCAAGCTTTTGGCCACTCAACCTAGAATAGTGGAGAGGAATAATAGTGGACCTCACTCTTCTAACCCACGGTCATCAACCTGACTCACCCCAACCGGAGCTGGGTCTCAGGGCGAAGCATCAACGACCTCGTGTGAAGGTCCACGGGGCTTGGGCGTTTGGACACTGCCTTGTGGTGGGGGTCCTGGACGAGAGTGCAAAGCACGACAGCGCTTGCATCATTGAGTTGCTGTCTTTGACCATTGAGCATGCCACCTGGTCAAACAAGTTCTGGGCTGGGCAGGAACTTCCCACAATGTTTTCTACTTTTGGGCTATAGGTCTGTCCCCAACAAGATTTAACCCACCCTTCAAGAGTGTGTGAGGCAATGCAAGCTTGCGATGAAGAGGGGCGTCCTCGACCGTCAGCGTTGTACGTCAACGATTCTCAACACCAAGTAATATGTGTTTTTCCTGTATCTGTGTGGTGTTGACTTGTTGGGGGTTATATAGTTACGGTTAGTTAGAATCGCCAAGCAAGGCTGACAACACCGTCAGAGAGGCAAAAAACCAGTATGTCATGACATGGCTCAACCTACTGGTGGCACAACACCGCATGAAGCTTTCTTGCCTCTGCCATCTTCGGAAGTCTCACACCCACTGTCGGATAGGTGCCTGGACCCAAAACAACTTTAACACGTTATGGTTTGGCTGTCTGTAGTGACTGTAGTGGCTGTAGTGGGTTTCAACCAACCAGCCAACCAAGATCAGCTGTGGGGAATTATATCGCGAAGAGTGGGCTTTGAATCGTCGATCCAAGACCCGGACGATGTAGTGTCCATCATCAGGGATGAGCTGAGCAAAGCTAGCATCCGCGATTGGACAGGACCTTCCACACGGGTCATTGTGCAGAAGGTGAACTCCACTAGAGATTGGAGGAACCATCTTCCCGCTGCAGGAATAAAGTTGGAGGGGGGACTGTTGCGAGATGACAGTGGAAATCATATGTTTTTGAGCCTTCAACGACGAGGTGACCGACGTCTAAACATTAACATGACCCCACCGAGCCCCGATATCAAAATCATTGTTTACAAGAGTTGGAAACAAAGCATTTGTTTCTGGCGCTCTTTTTGTTTGGGTTCTTTTAACAGAACTGTTTCAACACACTTTCCCTGAAGATGTGCCTCCAGCGTTGGCGAGAAACATCAACTCCGGCTCGTTCAAGGGCGCACCTTCGGATCACGACGTCATTTGCTTCATTAAGAAATACATATGCGATGCCGAGCTTGCCCAGGAGCCCCTTTTGGTGATGACACACGACCGGGCAGCCAGGTTTTCTTTGGTTCCGGATTCGAAGAGCCATGCCCGAATTGATGGACATAATGTTGTTTTTGCCAAACACAGGCCCTGCCCAGGCCTCCTTCAATAAAGGTGCCGAGCCTTTCTCCTAGTTTTGTAATTTGTTATTTGGTGGATCCTTTGAACCCCATCACAAGTAAGGAGAGTGAACAATCACACTGAAGCTTCTGCCAAAACATGGCGTGCACTAGCAGTGGCTGTGACATCCACCTATGGCCATGCGTACCAACGAAGTGCAGCTTACCTAGAAGCTTTGGCCTCCAATTCCTTGTGGCGAGACTCAGAACTAGAGCCCTTGCCTTGGCAGTCAGAGCCCGCGCCGCTCCAACCAGGACTGGCAGAGCCTCGATATGTGATGCATCAAGCAGTGATTGACTCACTTGCTCCTGCAATGCCCTTGCGGGCCATCTTCTCAAGAAACGGATGAACACGGATAAACACTGTCTGTGGAAAAGTTTGCCGTGGGACATTGGGAGGGTCCAGGTTCCAGATTCAGTTTCCTATCCCAATCCGCTCCTGCATAGGTAGAGGTAAGAGCGAGACATCAGGAGGCCGTCACTAGTAGGTTGGAGGCCATCACTAGCAATTAAAACAGTCTTCCAAAGGGGTCAATGATGGTCAATGGGCCAATCCACAATATCGATGGTCTTGGGGGGGGGTACCAACAGAAATCAATGCACCACCAGGGTTGGACGACCGGTTTCGATGCACCTCAGGGGGTTGACAACCAGTTTCGATGCACCTCAGGGGGTGGAACCCCTGTTTTCGATGCACCTTGGGGGGGGTTGACCCCGTTTTCGATGCACCTTGGGTTTCCGGGCCATCCACAAAGTGAAATCGATGCACCTCAGGGGCCGGAGGTCATTGACCCACAAGAATCGATGCACCTGGGGTGGATCCATGGTGACTAGACAAACTATCGATGCACTCCAGACCATTCCGGCCAGTGCCAGCAAGATTTTCGATGCACTGGCGGTTGTCTGGTCGATTGAAATTTAGGTCCCATCCACACTATGTCCGTTGATATTCAATCGAACATCCCAAAAAAATGTCGATGCACTGTGGGCTGTCTGGTCCATTGAAAAGCTATTGTCTTTTGGGTGGAGTTCAATTTTTTTTTGCCGCCAAAAAAAATTGAACCTCTACAAAAAATGAATAAGGGATCGATGCACTGGGAGCTGGGCAGTGCATTGAAATTATGTTGGAGGTCAAAGAAAAAAGTCGATGCACTTTGTGTGGATCACTAGCAGAACTTGGCTTCAGGGCAGGGTTGTCCAGGGCGCCGCAAACATGACCGCCCTTTGCCCGTTCAGAGCAAAGATCGACCAGCTCAAGCTTGAGGCCGAGGCTTCAGCCACGAATGCTGACGTCAAGCCATCAGGGCCTTCCGGCAAGAAGGTATGCTCGGCCGCTGAAAAGCATTTCCAATCCCTTGAGGGTGATCTGTCTCTGATGAAGGAGACAGTTCAAACAACATGTTGCAATGTATGTGGATGGTATATAATGGTATATATATATACTATAGTGGATCTTTATCATATGTGCATATCAACCTGTCTGGATCTGTTTGTGATGTATTCTGAGTTCAGCGATCTAGCCAAAAGGATTCCATGTCATCCAACCACCAGGATCTCTATCAGTTCGTCACGTCTTTCAAGACAGAGACGTGTGAAGAAGGATCTCATCCAGCTAGCTTTGTGTTGGAACTTCTTGGAAGCGAAGAGAAAACATCCAAGCTCCATTGCCAACAGATGGCAGCCTGGTACTCCGACTACGCAAAGCATCGTGGCATGCTGTATCTCTACAAACCACCTGGGCAAGAAGCTCCCCCTACAGTTTCAAAAAGAAGTTCAACGGTTTGGTTTTCCCTTTTAGATAATCTGTTTATTCTGTATATAGTGGACTTTCGGACTTTATGTGCTATTTTCTTTTGCTTCAGGAGATGGACCCGAGCATGCGGGATGAGACCATCAAACTCCCGATCACATGCCTGAAGCCACTCGCACTAGTTCTTCCATTTCAATTCAATTCAAACACCAACCCGTTTGGCCCAGGTTCGACAAACCAGACGACGGTCTACCATGCGTGTCCGACTGGGTTGGGACCTTTGAATCTATGTTGCTGGGAGGCATCGAGTTGGGGCGTGAGCCTCTAGATGGCAGCATGCCTGCAACATCAGGTGGGGAAATACAAACGCATCCACGATTTTTCAAGTAACTCGTAAGTTTCAAGTAAACCAATAAGTTTCCAGTAACCCAGAATCTTCAGGACGGAAGTTTCAAATCAACGGCGGGTTTTCTTAAATGTGTTAGTCTTATGTTTTTTGTTGTTTTCCAAAACTCCACAAAAGGTTGAAAGGGTGTTCAGGCAGCCTTTCAACATTTAATGGATCAGCTTTTTTTATCATCCTGGAAGGAGTGTGGCAATGCCATGAGCAATCAGTTGACCAAGTCAAAGGTTGGACAAGGTCGACAGTAGTTGCCACCATCTTGCTCGCTGCCACCGAGTTGGACTTCAATGATGACAGCACGGCAGCAAAGCTACAACCCATGCACCATATCTTGGATAAGGCCTGGTGCCTTCCGGTTCATGTGTCTTGGTTGCTGTTAGACTTATATAAATGCTGTTTTGGTGTTGGTGTTGGTGCTCTTTTTTGCCAAGTGAATTTGTTGTCCTGGTTTGGTCATTTCATTGATTTTTGTACTTGCTGAGATGGCCTTCGACCTGGACCCGACGTCCCGCTCCTTCCGCAACTTAACCCTCTCCTACAGAGGGTCTGAGCGCCAAGCACCAAACGTGCTGCAGCTGGGGCTGAGGTTTTCCCGGGTCATGGAATTGAGGGACCTGGAGGGGAAGCATCTTCCTGGCGCTTCGACAGAAGAACGCCTTCGATCTGTGGTCAATGACTTCAATTCCTCTTCAGGCCTGCAATCAAAGCATCAAGTTGATGAAGACCGCTTTCGATCCATACTCAACCTCACAGCAGGGACGTGCGCAGTACTTTGATCAACAATTATGCTTTCTTGTTGTGCTGTTTTACTTTTTTGTATGTTTTCTTTGTGGGGCTAGATGTCCACTTACTGTTTGCATTGTGCTGGATGCAAGGCGGCGAGGGCCATCATGCGAGCACATTGTGATCACAACAAATGGGCACAATGCGCCTTTTCCACAGAACAGCTTCGGTCGCAGCGTTGGGAAGTTCGCCAAAGGCAAGCGGTTGCCCACCAACTCTCAAGAAATGCTTGACGGTGACAGAGCAGAGCCAAGAGTTGCATTTCCGCCTTGTAGTTCACGCCTTCCATGAGGCTGGACGTAGATTGCGAGCCTCCTCGAAAGCACGAGTCCGCTTGTCCTCAGCACAGTTCGATGCTTACTGCGAGTTCAGCTGCATCTACTCAGCCATCCTTGATGAAGCACGCGCTCTATCATCCTGGGATCCAGCCAAAGAGGAAGCTATCATGAAGGCCTTTATGCAGAAGAATTTTGGCGCAATTATTCCAAGTTGCTCCAAATTGTTTTATTCATGTTTGCTGGACTGGGTGCAGAGTTGTTTGATGTTTGTTGTGTTTTACTGTACTTTTTACCGTTTATGGTTCTTGTGACAAACTCAGGGATTACTTCTCGGACATTGAAGCAGTGATTTCGGCAAAGCTTGCTACATGGCTTCCGCAACACCTTGGTCTTTGGGCAGATCATGTTGAGGTCCCATCTACGCCGAAGAAGCTCCCTCCTTCGGCCAGCGAGTTGATGGAAATTGAAGAAGAAGTCAGCATGGCACGATTTAGAGAGGTGAGAGCAAAGCTGGCGCAGGATGAGGCGGCTATGTGCGCCTTCAATGCCGCGTCTGAAGAGCACAGGCGTCGACTTCACGTGGTGTCTGTGCTACATGAAAAGGCGCAGGTACAGATCGGCAAAGAGTTTCCTGGCTCCAAGAAAACCTTTTGCTCTGTTTTGAACAGTTCAGACATATCATATATTACTCACAACATGTCACAAAATAGTTTTTGTTGATCAATGTCTGAGGTTGGCAGAGACCTTCATGGAGAAATGCTGCCGTGTTTCTATGGTCTCTGACAAGACGCCGCTGGACCCCAAGCTGGATCAGCTATTCCGCCACGCTGCAGCGCACCACAAGGCGAACATGTGTTTTAATTGTGGGGCAAGTGCGGCCAACCAATCTGTATGTTTGAGCCCATGGTTTTAAACCTTTGCTTCAAGGGGTTGGTTGATTGATGATAATGGTGTTTGAATGTGTTTGATTCCTGTAGGTTGGGCCGACCGAGATTGACACTCTCCTTTACATTGACTGCACAAAGCTGGGAGTGATCAACCAGGCCAACATCAATGTGATTGGAGATGTGGCTGAGAAGATCCTTTCCCGCAATCCAGCAAGATCCATCATGGTCCTCATCCCGCCATTGCTGGTTGGCACTGACTCTGCTGGCTCCCTTCGTGGATCGGTGAGGACCTGGGTGTTTCAAAATGATTCGGTGGCGCTTTGCTGTTTTGGGAAGCGGTGTTGGGAAAGGTTTTTGTATTTGTGTGATGCGAGGAAGTTGGAAGACAAGCTCCTGAATCATCACATAGAAACACGTCAGTTCTCCTTGAACCTCAATTTGGAAGATCTGCACAAGAACAGAGAGTTGCCAGCGGCCTTTGTTTGCCTGCTGGGAGTGCTGGATCATTCTCTCCCGCTTCGAGGAACAGCCCACAGAGCTGTCAGGGGCACTCCTGAAGCTGAGCACCCGGTCAACGTGCTGCTTGGAGTCTCTAATACTCCATCAATATTTTGGCTTTCAATTTTTTGATCTTCAATAGTTTGGAGAAAAGTTTGCAGTGTTTGTGGCCATCGTGAAAAAATCAGGTTCTGCAACTCTGCGCTGTGGCTTCGCCAGGCTTTGCCGCCCAACAAGTTTCCCACAGCTTTGCCAGAGTCGAAGTTCGTGGTGCCTGCAGATGGGGTCCTGCTATCACATGACAGCAGGCGCAACCTCACTGACGCCCAGGAAACCGCACAATGGCTTGGAGGAGTTGCAGTTCCAAAGACAATCATGGAGAGCTTGATGAGTTCCTTACATGTTTTGATTTGTGAAGCAGGTTTACTTTCTGGTGTCTTCTTTTTTTGAGCGTCTTCTCATTGACCTGTTCAGTTCCATTGTTTGTCAGCCCAGGCAATGTCAAAAACTCGCACGGCCTTGTAGTGGTGCATCCAACTACGTATGATGGATGTGTTGAACTTGCTGCGCTTCAGCTTGGCTACTGGGCTTCTGGGACTTCCGCCTTTGAAGCATGCTTCAAAAGCTCCAAGGAGATGGTGAAGGATCACCTTCTCCAGGCAAGTTTTGGTGAAGAGTGATTCTCCTCCAGTGATCTGTTTTCTTCAGCTGTTTGTGTCTGATGTATCACTTGTTGCAATTGAATTATTTGATGTATTAGTTGTATTTGATGCATTTGTTGTATGCTTTTTGGCATTTGTTGATTTTAGTGCATTGGTTGCAGGCATGGAAAGTGGGACAGGCGCCGATGGATCGCTCTACGCCCCGCTACAAGAAGGATGCTGCTGCAG
Organism: Durusdinium trenchii; assembly: GCA_963970005.1. NCBI lineage: Eukaryota > Dinophyceae > Suessiales > Symbiodiniaceae > Durusdinium > Durusdinium trenchii. The sequence continues at coordinate 1,166,243 of CAXAMN010000003.1, read as the reverse complement.
AGGAGCTTCCAAAAGCAATCGCCAAGCCCGAACTGAAGCTGTGCACATTGGCTGCTGACGGGAAGCTTTGCATCCCACAGGATGTGAGGAAGCAGTACTTGTCATGCCCTATGCGTGGGCCAGAGTGGCGCGAGGTGGTGGTGGCATTTGACAAGAGCTGGGGCAGCCCTGTCACTTCTTCGCCTCCGCCCACTCCTTCCCCTACTTCAGAAGTCAAGACTGAAGTGAAGACCGAGGTGGGAGAGAGTGTCGCGCAGTCCTCATATGATTGGAGCTCATTGTTTCCAGGGGCTCCCACGACCCTGGACAAGTTGAAGGAGAAGTTCGGAGCCGATATTGTGGAGATGCCAGGGCCGTCGTCTGTGACTTCTTTTGCATTGACCCCAGGGCCACAGCTGTACATCATCGCCAAAGATCCTGCATCCATGTCACCACGGGATGGAGCTCTCATCAGCTATGGGGCAGGCGTTTGGCTTACAGGGGACAAGGCCACGAAGTTTCAGACCAACAGCCCTGGCAAGGCTGTCCCGTGCGTCTTTGAGACCGATGAAGCGGCAGTGGTCCTTGAGGCCAGATTGATGGTCAAATTCAATATTGTTGATTGTTCAAGTGGTTGTTCAAGTTTGTTGGGTCAAGCTGTTGCTTTCAAACTTCTTCAAATCAATGATATTGTGCATTTAATTGGCTTGTTGCCTGTCAGGCTGAGGGTGGGAAGGACACCGCGGTCATGACATTGCGAGGTGCGCTGCAAGAGATCGAAAAGACTGGCCTGGTAGAGTACAGCCTCGGAGGGCATACTTGCGGTCGCCCAGCAGAGGTCAAGCAAGGGCGAGCAGATGATCGCTTTGACATTTCTGCTGATCCAGGAAATCCGCTATTGTGGAGGTCAAATGCTGTCCAAACCAAGAGCCTGAAGTCGGCAAATCTAGCAGGGCACTTTAGTTGGGAGATTTTGAAGACCTCTCCGTTGAAGCTTGTATTTTGGAAGGATTGGAAATGGTGATTGTCTTTGTTTGCGGTTGCCTTTGTTTGCGTTTGTCCAAGCGATTGGGATAAACACCGTGCGCGTTGGCCAAGCTGTTGAAATTTCAGGTATGGCGTCTCCGCACTTACACCACCGAAAAGTGCGTGGCGCCTGCTAAGCCACTATGGTATTTGCCTGGCACTTTGCAGCTGACAAAGGGCAGGTGCCAAAGGGTTATTTGATCCTCTCAGTCTTGCCTGTGATAAGAAATGTCAGAATAAAGCCTCTTGCAGGTCATGACTCGATTTCAAATCGTGTTGATTGTTTGGTGAGACTTTTCTGGGGGGAAGGTTTGCCGGGGAGCCGGTGCTTTTTGCACAGGCGCCGCACTATTCATAGTGTGTGATTCTGTCTGCAGTTGGCGCGAAGTCAGCCATCAGAACAGGGGTGTGCTTTGAGAAAGTTGCGTGTACTTGCATTGTGTCCGGGTCAGGTCATCAAATTCAAGAGAAGTTGATGTTGAGTTTATGGCAGTGATGGGGTGTATGTTACACTCACCATTTTGTGCAAAAGGCTTTTGTTCTCGAAGCTTGTTGTGACACCTGCTGACCTGCTGTAGTGACATCATGGCGTTCACTTCTTGTGGGACCCAGATGGTGATGGACGATGGTGTGAATCTTGTGGACTATGACTATGAGGTGCCATCTCGGCCATGGAAGAAGGCAAAGCCGACACCCCCTCCGGTGCCATCAAGCTTTTCGGTGATCCACGATCCACCCAGGCCACATTCCGCAATCTTCTGCATTACATCTCCTCTTCAGAACACTGCGCTACAACCAGTCGAACCAGTCGATGCAAAACCGTACTTTGCATTTGTTGAGAATGTTTTTTGTGGGTAGTTTAAGTTTGCTCAACCATTTGAATTGTGTTTCAAGGCTTCAAGGCTTCAGTCATTTGAATGTTTGCTGATTGATAACATCTTAGGGTGTGGGCTGAGAAGCGTGGGACGATGGGGCTTGAGGATCCTCCAAAGATGGGGTCTGACAATTCTCTCAAGATGGCTCGGAAGATGGGGCCTGAGCTTGAGAAGCCTTTGGATGATGCATATCCTGATTTAGAGGATTCCCAGTTTGACCCACCACTAGAGCCAGCTAGTGGCTCGAATCCTCTGAGTGAAGCTGAGCTTTCTAAGTCTCCGATCAGCCTCCGAAAAAGTGCACGAATTCCGGAGGAGTTCTTTGACTTGGTGCCTCAGGAGGTCTACAGCATGTCTGAAAGCCAGGCCCATGATGTTGCTTTTGGGAAAGATGGCGACGAAACTGTCGCTCTTGAGGCTCTTGAGGAGCCTGGGCTTTTGGAAGCTGAAGCCAAGAACGAACCATCCGGCAACGCCGGTGCATCGAACCAGGTTTGTGAGGCCAAGCACGAATCTCAGCCTGCAATGAAGCAGGACCAAACCAAGAAGAAGACTCCTGAGCAGGTCATTCTTCACCGTGCCAACAGCTTGGCTTGGCACCAGAAGTGGATTTCCAAGGGCGTTCCCCGAATCTCGAATGCTCAGCCAGAGGTTCAGCCAGAAATTTTGGTGCGTGAAGTTGCTCGCCCTGTGAATGCCGGAGCCCATTTGGGTGAAGAGCGGGACAAATTCATCAAGCATTGGATTGAGAATTGCGGTCTCCCCAAATCCATGGAGAGACGCAACGCTGCTTTGAAAGCGTGGATGTCAAGTTCAGTCCGCGCAAATCTGATTGCGGGCCGTGCTGGTGTTCAGAAGTGATATGAATTTTGATGAATGTTGTTTGGGTTTCTATTTGGAACTTTGTCTTCCAGGATTCCAATTTTGCTGCTAGGTTGTTATCTTGGTTGTTTCTCTGTTGAGTCAGGCGCTGTGTGATGATACCAGCTGTTCGCCCATGGGGTTTTGGGACGATTGTGCTATGACACACAATCAACTTATAGTTGGCAGTTTGAAGGACAATTAATGGAACAATGCACCAAAACAATGTGTTCCAGGGAAAAAAATCAGTCTGTGTGTTTTGACCGTGTGCTGGTGTGTAATCACACTTATCGTCGTATCTTATCTTTATATATATATATAATTGTTTTTGATTCGGTGGATTCCTGTAAGGAGAAGACATACCTAAAAATCGAAGCGTACTCGAACCAAAAAACAAAAAACAACCCTTCACCCTGTCTCTCCCAACTTTTCCCAGGTCGGACCATTGGTGCCTGAGATGACACCCCAATGCCTTGGCCTCAGGCCAATGAGTCTATGGGGAGAAGAGGTCTGGTGCTCTTAAAACACGATCAACAAAGAAATCTTAAATGTCCATATAAACCGAGATCAGTGTCAAAGCGACTGACGCAGATTGCCTAAAGGATCAACAACCGCACTCATAGTGGTTTTTGCATTTAGTATAGTTCTTTTAGCTGCTGAAACCCTTCGGCACGCTGCTGACCAATCACACTCTGAGGTGCCCAACGGGCGTCCCGGTGCACGGCACGGCCGCGGGCGGCCGTGTACAAAGGGGGCGGCGGGCGGGCAAGCAAAACAACACAACAAACAACGAACAACGAACGAGACCAAACCCCCAGAACCTACCACAACAACTTAGAACCTACCGCTGCAGGACCTTAGTTTCTCTGCTGAAGCCATCTCCTGCTTTAGATGACCAATTGGTTTTGGAGCTTGCATGGATTAGCTGGCATCTCCATACTTCAAATGTGTGTTTGTTTTTTTTTTGGTGGGTGTGGTGGGTGGGTGCACAAAACCATTGCTCAATCTCCATGGAAACCATCAACCTGCAATCATGCATGGACCAATTTCCATGCAAACCATCATGCATGGACCAATTTCCATGCAGACCATCAGCCTGCAATCATGGACTTCATGTACATGCATGGTAGTGGAGCACTTTGAGAGCCAGTTGCTGTGAATGCAGGCTCACATACCATGAGTTTAACTTCTCTGTGGTCTCTGGGCTCTGCGAGAATCAGACGCTCCAAAACCTCGCACTTGCCAGACTGTGGGCTCTGCGCTCTGCGAGCCTGTGGGCGGAGTTGCGCAGATTGTGGGTTCGGGGCTCTGGCGCGCCAAATACTTTTGGAGTTGCGCAGGCTGTGGGCTCGGGGCGCTGGCGCGCCGGAGCAGCCAGCCTCTGGATTCTGGACGCTTCAGACGCTCCAAAACCTCGCACTTGCCAGACTGTGGGCTCTGGGCTCTGCGAGCCTGTGGGCGGAGTTGCGCAGATTGTGGGTTCGGAGCTCTGGCGCGCCAAATACTTTTTTTTAGTGGCCCGAAACTGTCCTTCACACGTCTCAAACCTCTCAAACCCCTCAATCCCCTCAAACCCCTCGACAAATTGCCAATGGTTCTGCCATACTTCTGGATTCTGGACGCTTCAGACGCTCCAAAACCTCGCACTTGCTAGACTGTGGGCTCTGGGCTCTGTGCGAGACTGTGGGCGAAGTTGCACAGACTGTCGGCTCGGGGCTCTGGCGCACCGACTCCTTTTTTTCTAGTGGCCGAAACTGCCCTTCAATCCCCACTTGCTGGGCTGTGGCACACCATTTCCCTTTTTCTCATGGTCCGCAACGGCCTCTCTGGGCTATTTCTTGCCTACCGTCTTCTGCGCGTTCTTCTTTTGGTCTTTCACCTTTCCAGCGGTGACGTAAAACTGGTTGCCGCACACTGTCCGGTGATTAATTTTTCCCGTCGTGACATTGCTTGCGACCAGGCCACCACAATGCGGGCAGGTGTACT